>SJYT01064098.1:202017-228454 GCA_006410635.1 Cephalophus harveyi
CTCAGGTGAGGACTCAGGTGGGGGCTCAGGTGAGGGCTCAGGTAAGGACTCAGGAGCTCAGGTGGGGGCTCATGTGAAGGCTCAGGTGTGTACTCAGGTGGGGGCTCAAGTGAGGGCTCAGGTGAGCACTCAGGTGGGGTTCAGGTGAGGATTCAGGTGCGGGCTCAGGTGAGGACTCAGGTAGGGGCTCAGATGAGGATTCAGGTGACGGCACAGGTGAGGGTTCAGGTGAGTACGCAGGTGAGGCTCAGGTGAGGGCTCAGGTGGGGGCTCAGGTGAGGATTCAGGTGCTCAGATGAGGGCTCAGGTGAGTACTTAGGTGGGGTTCAGGTGAGGATTCAGGTGAGGGCTCAGGTGCATACTCAGGTGGGGCTCAGATGAGGATTCAGGTGACGGCACAGGTGAGGGCTCAGGTGAGTATGCAGGTGGGGGCTCAGGTGAGGACTCAGGTGAGGGCTCAGGTGAGGACTCAGGTGGGGGCTCAGGTGAGGACTCAGGTTGGGGCTCAGGTGAGGACTCAGGTGCTCAGGTGAGGGCTCAGATGAGGACTCAGGTGGGGCTCAAGTGAGGATTCAGGTAGGGGCTCAGATGAGGATTCAGGTGGGGGCTCAGGTGAGAAGTCAGGTGGGGCTAGGTGGGGCTCAGGTGAGGGTGAGAGGACTGCGGGGTTCAGAGGAGGGCAGTGATGTTGTGATGGGGGCTGCAGAGAAACCGGTACTTCCTGGACACCCTAGGACTCAAAGGCTCTGCACTGGGGGCTTCCAGGCCCAGAAGGCCCTGGGTTTACCCTTGTGCGGGCACTGCCAGGGGAGCCAGTGCAGGGGAACGGGAGGCGGAGCTCCATGGGCCACCTGGGTGGCCTGGTCCCCAGCGGCCCCTCTCCGAGCCCCACTGCTCCTCTGTGAGGCGGTGATGCCAGCTCTGCCTCAGCGACGAGGAGGCTAAGGGCCATGCACTTGCTCGCTGGCTCACCTGACGGGGTTCCTTGAGCACCTACTCCGTCAGGGTCCTGAGTGAGCATGTGGAGGCCCCTGGCCTCAGGGCCCTGGGGTGTACACGAGAGCAAGGCAGACAGTCAGACGGGGAGGTAAGGGACCCTCCATCCTTCTGCTCCAGGAGGCACACTGTCCCCTGCTGCCTGTCATCGTTCACTTAACAGCATGTTTTGTGTGTGTGTGTGGAACATAAAATAATGGTGCATCTAACAAGCCTTGTTTTCTGAGAGTTGATGGAATAGGGTGGTAGAATTTCAGATGTATATCAGTAACATGAGGAAAGGAAAACAGAGCAGGAGGACGGAGAGGGACTCGGGATGGGGCATTTGGGATTAGGAAGTCTGGGAGGGCTTCTCAGAGTCGGTGGCATTTGAGCAAGGAAGGGCAGAGAGAGCGTTCCAGGCAGAGGGAACAGCAAGGCTGGCAGCCCTGAAGTAGGAGCAAGCCTGATACAGAAGGAAGGACGTCTGTGAGGGCAGAGCAGCTTCGTGCTGGGGGGAGGAGCAGTGCCAGAGATGAGGCCTAAGAGGTGAAAGAGTCTCAAGATCATAAACAGAAATAGAAATAGTTGCATGCATGTGTGCATGCTAAGTCGCTTCAGTCATGTCTGAGTGTGACCCTACAGACTGTAGCCCGCCAGGCTCCTCTGTCCGTGGGACTCTCCAGGCATGAATATTGGAGTGGGTTGTCATGCCTTCCTCCTGGGGATCTTCCCCGACAGGGATTAAACACTGGTCTCTTATGTCTCCTGCATTGCCAGGTGGTTTCTTTACCACTAGCGCCAGCTGAGATTGTTCTAAATACAATGTGCAGGGTCTGGGGGTCAGTGGTTGAGCGGGTAGAGTTGTATGACCTGATCAGTGTTTTTAAGAATTCGCTCTAGCTACTGGGTGGAGAACACAGGGGCCAAGGGCAGATGGAGGGGGGCCGGGGGGTGTGGCTGAGGCCGGGTGGCAGTGGTGGAGGTTGTAGAAGTGATGGGATTCTGGGTGTTTTGATGGTGGAGCCAGCGGGAACTGATGAACCAGACATGATGTAAGAAACAAAGAAGGCATCAGGTTGATCCCAGTGGGGACTCTGTATGCTGAGACGGGGAGGAGCAGGTCAAGGGATCACGTCTAGGCTTGTGTGGGATGTGGGGCGGTCTGAGCTGCCTGTTGGACTTCAGGTGGAAAGGTCAAGCAGGCAAGCCAGATGTGGGGGTCTGGAAGGTCCCAGGAGAGCTCTGGGCTGGAAAAGCATCCATTAGCAAGAAGGTGGGCGCCAAGCAGATGCCTGGCTGAGTAAGCCCCTACTGGCGAGCCGCCGTCGGGGAGCAGTATCCACAGGGCCAGACTGCAAATGAAGTGGGTCTGCAGAAGGAACTAGAAGACCAGAGCGGGGTTGGGAGGAGGTCAGGCCTCGTGGAAGAGGCTGTGAGCTGCCCCTTGGAGGTGCGCTCAGTGTCCACAGTCAGATTGGGAGGGTCTGGGCCACCAGGCTTGGGTGTCTGCCCTTTGCTAACTGGCAGTGAAGTCCTGGCCCCTCGGTGAGCGGGGCAGCCGGGCTGGGCCAGACATGAAGCCCTAAGAACCTGAGGGCTGGAGGCCACTGAGCAGGGGTCAGGCTTGAGGTCCGTCCTGAGGGAGGCAGGGGACAGGGGAGGGACAGAGACACTGGCGTGGGTACAGGGAGGCCCCTGTCATCCTGCAGAGCCCACGTCTTGCTCCTGCATCTTATTCTCTGTGGGGCCTGGAATCAGGCCTCTGTCTCCAGCGGCAGATGAACCAACGAACCTAGAGAGCGTGCAGGGTGTCCCTCTCCCCTCGTCTTTTCCTGGCCTAACTGGGAAGTGGGGCTCCTCCCTGGGCCTGGGGTGGCACCAACACCTCTTGGACCCCCCACCTTTCTCCTCACTGAGCTCCAGGGACGCCATGTCTTTCCCCCCTCTCCCTTCCCAGGCATGACCCATGAAGACATCGTCCAGGAATCCAAGAAATACTGGCAGCAGATGGAGGCTCACACAGGGAAGGCCAGCAGCAGCTTGGTAAGACCCTGGGCTGGCATAGGGAGTGGGGTCAGCCCCACAAGGGGCATCCCCCGTTCCCCATCCTTTTGGTTTATCTCTATGTAATGGAGAGTCTGACTCTTTGTAATCTCTTGGACTGTAGCCCGCCAGGCTCCTCAGTCCATGGAATTCTCCAGGCAAGAATACTGGAGTGGGTTGCCCTTCTCTTCTCCAGGGGATCTTCCTGACCAAGGGATCAAACCCAGGTCTCCTGCATTGCAAGCAGATTCTTTACCATCTAAACCACCAGGGAACCCCCCATCTCTTTACCTAGTCAGCATTTATTTAACAGAAAATTTTAAGAAAAGCACAAAGAATTTGTGTATAGCTTTTTCTAGATTCCCCTGATGTTAACATTTTACAACTGTCTGCACTCACTTTGTGCTGTGTGTGTGTGTATACATACACACATATACATTTATTTACAGAAACACACACTTTTCTGATCCATGAGAGAGTAAGTTGGAAACATCATGCCCCACTACCCTAAAATACTTCAGTGTAAAAATAAGGACACTGTCTTCCATAATAGCCACAGGACAGTTACCAACATCACCAAATTCACGTTGGAGTGATTATCTGATTGCGCTGTTCTGTACACGTGTGCTTAGTCGCTCAGTCGTGTCTGACTGTGACCCCCATGGACTGTAGCCCACCAGGCTCCTCTGTCCATGGGATTCTCCAGGCAAGAATACTGGAGTGGCTTGCTGTTTCCTCCTCCAGTGATGTACTATTATTCAAATTTTTGTGACTTCTCCCCAGATCCCAGCAATACATTGTATTCCTTTATTGTCTTTCGCATGTGTGTGTGTGTCTGTGCATGTGTGTGTGTCTGTGTGTGTGTATCTGTGTGTGTCTGTGTCTGTGTGTATGTGTCTCTGTCTGTGTGTGTGTGTGTCTGTGTGTCTGTGTCTGTGTGTGTGTGTGTCTGTAGCTGTGTGTGTGTGTGTGTGTCTGTGTGTGTGTCTGTTTCTGTGTGTGTGTCTGTTTCTGTGTGTGTGTCTGTGTCTGTGTGTGTGTTTGTGTCTGTGTGTGTGTTTGTGTCTGTGTGTGTGTGTGTGTCTGTGTCTGTCTGTGTATGTGTGTCTGTGTCTGTGTCTGTGTGTGTGTGTCTCTGTGTGTGTGTGTGTGTCTCTGTGTGTGCGTGTGTGTCTCTGTTTGTGTGTGTGTGTCTGTGTGTGTGTGTGTGTGTGTGTCTTTGATCGCCTTTAATCTAGAGCTGTCCCTCAGTCTTTGTCTTCCATGACGCTGACTTTTTCTAATATTTATTCTTTATCTATTTGGCTATGCCGGGACTTAGTTGTGGCGCCTGGGGCTTTAGTTATAGGATCTAGTTCCCTGACCAGGGATCCAGGCCCCCTGCATTGGGAGCACAGGGTCTTCAGCCACTGGACCACCAGGGAAGTGCTGACATTGACATTTTTGAAGAACCAGATGCTTTGTAAAAGGCCCATCTGTTTGGGATTGTCTGATTGGAGACATGTCACCTCCATTTGTCCCTTCCCTTGTAACTTGATTAAAGGTGCCTCCACTGGAAAGCTTTCTCTGTTGTAAAGTTAATCTCTCCTCCTTTGTAATGAATGACTGTCTTCCTGGAGGGCCTCTGAGACCATGTAAACGTCCTGGTGTCCCTTTCCTCCCACTGCTCATATCACTTTCTATCCCTCTGGATCCTCACCCGGGTCCCCTGCCGTGAGCTGGGGCGCGGTGGTGTTTTCCGGAGGGGAGGCTGAGGCTCAGGACCCGCTAGAGACTTTCCCGGGGCACTCGAGCAGAGCAGCAGAGGTGGTCTCGGGTTCTCGGCTCCTCTAGAGTCCACCCTGCTCCCGCCCCAGCCGCTCCATCCTCATCAGCCCGAGGGCGTCTCATGCATAAACTGCGGATCAGAGTCCTGCCTGCCATCTCCAGGGCCAGAGTGAGGCTCACAGGGGTCCCTGCTCCATGCAGGGGCCCCATCACCCCTGAAGCTCACACCCTCCCCAAGAGGCAGGAGTCATTGTAACTATCTGATAGAGGGGAGAGAGGGGTGGTCTCAGGGCCCAGGAGACAGTCACGTGGGGGATGACTCCCTCACCATGCCCGGCTCACCCACTGGTCACCTAGGGAGGACCCTGGGCCTCAGGCCCCTCTTAAGGCCAGCCTGGGTATGGCTGGGAGCCAGGGAGCAGGGCAGGCTGGCCAGTAGGGTGCAGCTGGGCCAGGCTGGCTGACCTTCTCGGCCTTCAGCCTCCTGGCCTACCCGCTCCTTCCTGGTCCTTTTTCTTTCTCTCTCTTCTTCCTAGTGGTTCCTGTCCTCCACCCCTCTCCCATTCAGTCCTCTTCCCCACCCGCCATGTGGTTTATTTTTGCTCCTGGCCAGAAGCCCAGCTGGGAAGCAGTGCAGGACTCAGGCTGGACCCGCAGCGTCGTCTGCTAGAGAGAGAACACCGACTCTGCACCACCACCATTCCCCAGACCCCGTGCATCCTGCCCCCCCGAGATGCCACTCGGGCCTGGCTCAGGAACAGGCCTTCTGTGCCAGGCCTGGCTGTGGCCCAGGCATGAGGAGTCTCACTTGCCATCAGAGGGTGGGGCCAATGGAAGCTTGAGGTCAAGGACAGGATGCCAGGGTAGAAGCTGCTCAAGCCTGGTGCCCCTGGTTCAGCTGTGCCACCGTACAGGAGAGCGGGAGCACCTGCCTCACACCAGATCTCTGTCCTCAGGCCACTTACCCGCGGCAGGGTTAGTGACCGCTCTGAGCCTCTGCTTCTGCTCAGTCCAGTGGGAATGACCCCTACCCCCAGGTCTGCTGCAAGAAGATGCTGAGTCTGCAGTTCTGAAAAGGAAACTCTGTGGGCCAGCGTGGCTGTTCTTAGAGCAGTGGCTAAGCCATGGGACTCCCTGGACCCCACTTATCTCACCTGTGAAATGGGCCCTCTCACACTTCTATGAGGAATCAGTGGGACGTCTTGAAATCACCTGTGACATGTAAACCTCCTTCCAGCTTTAGCCAGGCCGTGGGATCTGAACCACCTCATGATGACTGACTTATCTAGTTATGAGGGCCAGGCCCGATGGAGAGCAGGGTCTAGAGGGTGGGGATAGAGGGGCCTGCCAGGTAGCTTTAGCCAGGTTACAAAGGTGGGATTTTACCTTGCTGTTGGGATGTGTGTTAATCTGGGGCTGAGCCAGGCTGCATGTCTCCCAGCAAGAGGGTCATTCAGCACCCAGGAGGGACTTTCGCAGCAACCTAGCACTTAAGACTCTGCGCTTCTGACATAGGAGACACGGGTTGAGTCCCTGGTCAGAGAACTAGGCTCCCAAATGCTGGGTGGCACGGCCAATAAAAAACATCCAACGAAGTGAGAGCCCCCTCCTGCTCAGGGGGGGCCCTGGTCTAGGCAGTGCCAGGGACAGAGGATCCTCCCATGGCAGGAGAGGAAGAGGGGAAGGCTGCCTGGAGGGCTGACCCCACATCTGAGGCCCCAGGGAGCTTGGGGAGGTCTAGCTGACCGGAGAGCCAGCAGGGTGGCCAGCACAGCTGGGCAAGGGGTTGCAAGTGGTAGGAGACAAGGCTGGCGGGCACTCCTTCCATCTCTCGCCCGCCCCCCGCCCCTGCCCCAGGCAGGAGTGCAGAAGAGCAGGCCCTTCTGCTGCAAAGGAAAGGCTGAGACAGAGAATGGGAAGGAACATGGTGGGGCTTCAGAGAGGCTGGGACTTCCCTAGTGCTCCAGTGGCTAAGACTCCATGCTCCCAATTCAGGGGGTCCCGGGTTTGATCCCTGGTTAGGGAACTTGATCCCATATGCTGTAACTAAAAGATCTCGCAGGCCGTAACGAAGATTAATAATCCTGTATGTTCCAACTGAGACCTGACGCAAACAAATAAAAATAAATATTAAAAAAAAGAGTGGGGCTGCTTGGAAGTCTATCCCACAGACAGGCTGGCAGGCTCCTCCAGCCCCACCCTCTAGGCTCTGCTCTCCACCAGGCCTGGCCCTCGTGACTAGATGAGGCAGTCAGTGTGAGGTGGTTTAGGTACTATGGAAGCCCCTAGGATGGCCAGCTGCCACCTAGGAGAACTTCAGGGAAGGCTTTCTGAAGGAGGTGGTGCTTAAGCTGAATTTCAAAAGTTTCCAGAACAAGCCTGATAGAGAGGGGCATTCCAGGCATGTGCAAAAGCAGGGAGCTGAGAGGTCACAAGCCATGCCCAGGGACACTCCAGCAGCTCCACAGAGCAGGCCTGTGGGGACTAGCCAGATAAGGTGACAAGCACTCCTTCAGGAGACCAGAGTCCTGTCCCAGGCCTGGCCCCCACGCTGAGAGGCCGTGGGGCCCAGAGTCAGGGGGTCAGTTCAGTCCAGTTGCTCAGTCATGTTTGACTCTTGGCGACCCCATGGACTGCAGCATGCCAGGCCTCCCAGTCCATCACCAACTCCCGGAGTTTGCTCAAACTCACGTCCATCGTGTCAGTGATGCCATCCAGCCATCTCATCCTCTGTTGTCCCCTTCTTCTCCTGCCCTCAATTTTTCCCAGCATCAGGGTCTTTTCCAATGAGTTAGTTCTTCACATCAGGTGACCAAAGTATTGGAGCTTCAGTTTCGGCATCAGTCCTTCCAACGAATATTCAGGACTGAATTCCTTTAGGATTGATTGGTTTGATCTCCTTGCAGTCCAAGGGACTCTCAAGAATCTTCTCCAACACCACAGTTCAAAAGCATCAATTCTTCAGCACTCAGCTTTCCTTACGGTCCACCTCTCACACCGTACATGACTACTGGAAAAACCATAGCTTTCAATAGATGGACCTTTGTTGGCAAAGTAATGTTTTTTAATATGCTGTCTAGGTTGGTCACAGCTTTTCTTCCAAGGAGCAAGTGTCTTTTAATTTCATGGCTGCAGTCACTGTCTGCAGTGATTTTGGAGCCCCCAAAAATAAAGTCTGTCACTGTTTCCATTGTTTCTCCATCTATTTGCCATGAAGTGATGGGACTGGATGCCATGATCTTAGTTTTTTGAATGTTTTAAGCCAGCTTTTTCACTTTCCTCTTTCACTTCCCACCAGTAAGTGGGAATGGACCTGCTGACTCCAAGGCTCCAGGCAGCTTGTGTGTCAGACCCCAGGGCCTCAGCCTGGTCCTGTAGTTTCACCAGCTCCTCTCGCCAGCAGGGTGCCCCGCGGACCCATGGGCCCAGCACCTTTGACCTGCAGATGAAGTTTGTGTGTGGCCAGTGCTGGAGAAACGGGCAGGTGGTGGAGCCCGACAAGGACCTCAAGTACTGCAGCGCCAAGGCACGGCACTGGTGAGCCAGGCTCCATGCAGGGGCACGGGCGGTCAGGGGCGAGCGCATGGGTGAGAAAACCGGGCTCTCTGTGGAGGTCACACAGCCCACTGTGTCCTGCAGCTGGACCAAGGAGAGGCGGGTCCTCCTGGTGATGTCCAAGGCCAAGAGGAAGTGGGTGTCTGTGCGGCCGCTGCCGTCCATTCGCAACTTCCCACAGCAATACGATGTGAGCACTAGGGCGGGGTGCAGGGTGGCATCGGGGCTTCGGATGTGAGGCCTTGCGGCCCAGGAGGGCTTGCCTGCTGGCTGGGGCCATGACACCATCCAGCAGGACTCAGCAGACTCTCCCCACACCCCCGTTGTAGCTCTGCATCCACGCACAGAACGGCCGCAAGTGCCAGTACGTGGGGAACTGCTCCTTCGCACACAGCCCGGAGGAGAGGGACATGTGGACGTTCATGAAGGAGAACAAGAGTGAGTGGGCGGGGTGGGGCGGGGCTGACCCCGACACCCCCACTCAGCAGGCCCCAGGGCACCCGCGGAACCTCACTTTGCTGCCAGGGCCCTGCCCCGGGCCATGCCCTCTCTGGGTCTCCAGTGAACCAGGCAGCCCCGCAGCTGGGGTCCCGCAGGGGTCGTAGGACAGAGTGGAGAGAGGATCCGTGCTCACCAGGCCCTCCGTCCCTTCTTGCCCACCAGTCCTGGACATGCAGCAGACCTATGACATGTGGCTGAAGAAACACAACCCTGGGAAGCCAGGGGAAGGGACGCCTGTCGGTTCACGGGAAGGGGAGAAGCAGATCCAGATGCCCACGGACTACGCCGACATCATGGTAACGCCCACCCACAGGCTGGTCCCAGCTTGACCCGGCCGGACCGAGGGGAGGGCCTCAGTCTCCCAGGGGAGGCGGTGTGGGCAGAGGGGCAGGGAGTGGGCACCCACGGTGGCCGTGTCCCTAGATGGGGTACCACTGCTGGCTCTGTGGCAAGAATAGCAACAGCAAGAAGCAATGGCAGCAGCACATCCAGTCTGAGAAGCATAAGGAGAAGGTGTTCACGTCCGACAGTGACGCCAGCGGCTGGGCCTACCGCTTCCCCATGGGCGAGTTCCGGCTCTGTGACAGGTGCCCCCCGGGGAGGGCCGGGCCGGGGGGCCGGGGTGGCAGGGCCTGGAGGGCTGTGGGGCGGCTGGCTCTGGTTCTGCTTGGCCGGGAGGTGGCAGACGGGGGTAGTGTGTCCATAAACAGTCGCTCCTGGCATGAAGACCACGGGGGCATTGGAGGCAGGGACCGCTCCTCCCGGTGTGAGATCTTCGGGGAAGGCTGGGCCAGGCCCGCTGTCCTGGAGCTGATGCTGCTGGGGAGAGGCTTGTTGGGGGGAATGGGGACTTCCAGCCCCAGGCCGGGCAGCCTGTGGAGGCCAGGGCACGGGGCTTGGGCAGTGAGCCTCCTGCTGCCCGCAGGCTCCAGAAGGGCAAGGCCTGCCCGGACGGGGACAAGTGCCGCTGCGCTCACGGGCAGGAGGAGCTCAACGAGTGGCTGGACCGGCGTGAGGTTCTGAAGCAGAAGCTGGCCAAGGCCCGCAAGGACATGCTCCTGTGCCCGCGGGACGACGACTTTGGCAAATACAACTTCCTGCTGCAGGAGGATGGGAACACCCCTGGTGCCGCCCCGGAGGCCCCTGCCACTGCCGCTGGCACTGGGGACTAGGCCAGCTCTCGGCCACAAGTGAAGTCCTAGGATCAGGGGCCAGGGGTGGGACCAGAGCGCTGTTAGGAGGACTGGGGCCAGCCAGGGCTGGGGGCGGGGGGCATTGGGCAGCCCCCCACCCCTGGACCCCATCCATCCTCTCTGCCCCCACCCCCACCACCGCCCCCATGCATACCCAAGGCTGCAGCCCGCCCCCACACCCCTTGGTCCCAGGGTTCTTATCCTACCGAAGCCCTGGGCAGTGCCTCCCCTCCCTGACCCCAGCTCTCCTGGTTGTGGAGGGAGGGGTCTGGCTGACCCCTCCAGCTTCAGCCTACAGCTTTAACTTCTGTCTGCTCCTCAAGGGGGCCCAATGCTCAGGGCTGGGGAGCCTGGGGTCCCCCACTTGAATCTGCAGCAGGAGGGTCCTTCTCCATGCCCCACTCCCACCCCACCCTCCCCGCCCCTGGGGGCAGATCAGGACACAAGGGCAGAAGGCCTCCAACTAGCTTTAAAACAGCCCCAGGACAGGACTGGAGACACTGCACAGGTCACTTAACCCTCTGGGGCCTCAGTTTCCACTCTGGTTGGAAGAATGGGAGCTGCTGGACTTCATGGTCTCTGCAGCCTGACTAGGGAGCCTGGCTCTCTGCTGAGGCCATCTGCCCAGTCCTTCTCTGTGGGCCACCGAATGTAGATTGTAGATCAGCGGAGCCTTCAGAGATAATACATCCCCAACCCCCATTTTGCAGATAGAAAAACTGAGGCCTAGGAGAGGGGAGTGATCTGCCCAGCATCCCCAGCACACGGCATGGCACAACTGGGACTCACATGTGGTCACAAGACTCAGGGCCAGTTACCAGCTGGAGCCTCCAGGCTCTCAGCAGGGATGTGATAGTCTCTGAATCAGCAGGTGGGATCCCAGGCAACCCCACCCAGGGGTGGGTCCTGTCCACACCCTGTAGAGGGACAGTTCCCTCTGAGGATGGTCAGAAGGAGTGTAGCAGTGAAGGTCACTTCCCTATGGCCTGCTCCTGAGAGGAGGAAGCCGGCAGGGCACTCGTGGGCTCAGGTTCTGTACAAGGTCCTGGGGGGGAGGCAACTGGGAGGGTGGGCAGTCATGGGACATGGGGAGAAGGGAGACTTGACCGTGGGCACCATGGGCTGCTCCAGGATCGGACATAGCCCCTCTTTCTTAGGGACACAGCAGAGTCCTTCCACCTTCTCCCCTCAACCCAGACATACAGTTAGGACCATCCATCCCAGCCCCTCCCTGATCCCCGCCCTACCAGCTGCCTGGGACCCCAGCTGACCCCTAACTCCCACCCGCGCCCCCAGCCAAGCCCTCTCCCATCCCTCCTGTCTGATGTGTCTGCGTACACCCCTTCCTCTCCATCCCACCCCCTGTGGGCAGACCCAGCCTCCCCCGGTTCCCTAGACATTCCAGAACGCCCCACACCATTGGCACAAGAGGTGGGGTCCCCCGGAAGGAGCCAAGGACCAAGGCTGGAGTCAGTGGTGGGGGTTGGGGGGCGAGACAGAGAGAATGGAATACCCTTTATTTCTCCTCAAACAAGAATTTCGAGTGTGCGACGATATGATGACGGGCACCCTGGGCCACAGAGAACCCCGTTCTCGCCGCCGCTGCCCGGCCTCTTCCTGATAATTGTGGCATGCATCTTTCCTCTCCCCGCCCCTCCCCCCGCAGGCCAGCACTGAGGAGCCTGGGTGCTGGTGGCGCGGCTGGAGGGGGAGGAGAGACCCGCGGTGGGGGCCGTGGCTGTGAATGCTGACACTTGTTTTCCCTGATCCGTGCCGTCGCAGTCTGTCGTCACCAGCCTTGTTTTTAGTGTGTATATATGTCGCCCCCGTGATGCATATATACACAGGTATTAAATATATCGCTCTATATAATATTATATATGTGTGTGGTATCCGAGGAATCACTTCTAATGATAAAGAATGAGGGCTAAAGATAAAGCATTTGGCCAGAAAACGCAGCCATCCTGGCATAATGAGGAGGACTTTTTGGGGTCAGCAAGCCTTTTGCAAGGATTGAGGGACTGAAGTGGGGTGGGGGGGGCAGGTAATTTGGGCAGCAGGGCAGAAGTGGTCCCTGCCTGGGCTCAGCTCTGCCTCAGAGCTTCCAGACCACCCCAGCTGAGTGGGGAGGGAGCACGTGTGCTCAGGGAAAGAAAAGGACTTGGTGTCTGTCTACCACCTGAAGGAATAGGGTGAGAATCCAGATTTTTCTTCTCCAACCTGTTAGCCATGCAGAGGCCCCTGGGATGTTGGGGGCACCCTGGCCTGGCCAGAGCTGGATCCCCCCATGGGGTTGGAAGTGAGCCAGAGGCAGGCAGGGAGCAGGAGGTGGGGTGGGAGACAGGCGTGCACTCTGAATGATGAGTGTGTTTATTTCCATTGTGAACCCGACCGAGAGGCTCAGAGAGTTGGAGCGGGCCTGCGTCCCCCCCACCAGCAGGCAGAGTCTAGACATCACGGCAGATATGGCAAAGTGGGGACAGGCACCCCTGATGTGAGGGTCCCTTAGGGATGGGGCTGGGAGGGAGGCTGCGTTTCTCAGGTGGGCAGTAATCAACTTAATGGTCCTTTAAAAATGTCTGTGTATTAAAAATTTAAGAATACCACACTTTAATATTAAATATTCATAAGGTCTAGTATCTTGATAATAATGTAGATGTTTTAATAACAATTTTTGTCCTTCTTAAAATAAAATGAAAGAAACTTGCTTCTTTTAGCCTTTGTTCTAGAAAATAAACACATGCACTTTGACCTCTGACCCTGAGGTGTCACTCCTGTTCCTCCCTTCCTAGCTCTTGTGCCAGGGGGCCATGTCGGGTGGAGCTGGCCGGCTGGCTGGCACAGGGCATGCCCCAAGGCAGAAATTCCGAGGGGTGAGGGGCAGAAGGTCCCCGCGCAAACAAGGCAGCCCGGCTGACCCTGGCTCACAGAGCCTCGCTGGCAGGGACAAACTATGCTCGGCTTAAGTGGCCCCATGGGCCACCCTTTGCTGGCCCTTCTGCAGCCTGTCTGCTTGCAGCCTCTGTGTGGGGACTCCAGCGGTACCCACACTTTCCTGCTTTTACTCTGCTATCTCTGTGCCCTATTCCAGAAAGGTAAGGGGCTCTGACCTTTAGAACGTGAGCCTGTGTGTAGCCTGGACTCCTCGGTGCCTGAGGGAGGTCTGAGTCACGTGGGACCAGCTTCCTTATCTTTAAGAGACAGCAAACTGGATCAAGGATTCTCAGTTGGGGACCCTGTATCTGCCGGAGGCTCTTTTGCAAATCTCCTGGATTGTGTGTGGCTACAGGTGACGGAAGGGGTCCTGACGGGAGCAGCTATAACTGAGAGTAAGCTCTCGCCAGACAGTTTCAAACTACAGGGTGCAGTGGCTCCAGGGACAGAGGTTGAAGGTCTGAATCCTCTGAGGACAGGGAATCATCTGGGCTGGGTACTCACTAGGGGCTCAGATGCTTGATAAATGACCAGATGAGTAACAGAAGCAGCTGACTTGATGGAGCACCTTCTGCACGCCAGGCACTGTGGATATAGCAAGTCTGTCTCTATAGCAACCTGAACATTTGGAGTCCCCATCTCAGCTCACAGAGGTTCCGTGAAGGGTTCCAAGGACCCTCAGAAAAGAGACAAAAAAGATGGATTACCAGTGGCAACTGGGTGATCAGCAAGGTCCCTTCAGCACTGGTGTTCTGGGGTTCTCAGCACCCCTGGCTGCACTGTGAAAAACCAGAGGGGTATGGTAAGGTCCAGCTCCCAGGAGAAAATGCAGACCCATCCTCAGGCTGAAGAGATCGTTAACGTGTATCAGAACCTCCGTTAAACTTAGAAAGTCAAAGATAAGCAGTACTTCAGTGAACCGAGTGGACTACATTCTCAAAAATTCCCCTAAATTCTCATCCAGTTTTCTCTTAGCTCAGGTTGGTAGGCATTAGCTGAACACTCATCCCATCTCAGATCTTACAGATACAAGATGATAGACAAAACATGGCCTTCCGGGAATCCAGTCTGTGGGGTGGAGATGGGCCTGTAGGGAAGAGTGTAGGATGATGTGACAGACACAGTGGTGGGAGACACGGAAGGTACCACATTCACGCTGGGGAGCTGGGGAGGGCTTCCTGGGAGGAGGTGAGCCTGGATTTGAGCCTTAAAAAGATTGTATCATCGTAATCAATGTGTACTTATTACTCTACATCTTCCCTTTTCTTGGTTGCATTTCACACATGCATCTCCACGTGTGACCTGTAACCTAGAAATGCCCAATGTAACCTAGATATTTACGGTCAGTGGCTTCATCCATCGAGGTGCCTGAGCTGGCTTGAGCTAACTAACCCAGATATTGAATGTAGGCCCATTTCTGGCCTTTGGTCCTGTGATTAGGGGCCGCCATGCGTACCGCCATCACCATGGTTCCCCAGCTCCTCCTTCCTGCCTCCAGGGAAGCTGCCTGTGAGAGGCTCCCGGGGCACCTAGGGGACTCTGCCCAAACTGCATGCACATAGAGCCCCCACTGGCACAGCCACCAGACCTCTGAGCCAGGAGACCCAAGGCATGCGGACGATCCCAGCACGCCTGCCATGTGGGCCCCTCTGGACATATC
The DNA here is from genome assembly GCA_006410635.1 of Cephalophus harveyi. Lineage (NCBI taxonomy): Eukaryota > Metazoa > Chordata > Mammalia > Artiodactyla > Bovidae > Cephalophus > Cephalophus harveyi. Next base: position 216,649 of record SJYT01064098.1, read on the forward strand.
CAGGGTTCCGTGTGCTGCCCCTCCCCTGCCTCTGCCCCGCTACCCCAGCCGCCTGACCCAGCGTCCTGCTGATGTGGCCCCTGTGTGAGCCATGGGTGATACTGCCAACTGGACACACTGACTGTGAGCGGGGGTGCCACGTAGACTGACTTTCCACGGCATGAAAATTCCCTAATGGCAGGGCCTTGCCTGGCCCGGTCTGTTATTTAGCTTTGCATTCCTTACAAGGTCTAGGCTGGTGCCAGGTATGCAGTGAGCAATCATTCACAGTCTTAGAGGCTTCGTATATTCGTGCACTGGAAGGGGTCTGACAGGAGCAAACTTCCGAGAATGAAATATCACGTGGCAGGCAGGCACATCTGAGACACGTAGGGACTTCCTGCTGCCTCCCAAATCACACTCTGTGGGCACCTGCCCACTTACCGTTGGGGTAAAGCCAGTCTGGCACGTGAACGTGTTCGTGGGCCAACAGATGGTTAATGCACCGACTTAGCCCCAGCCCCAGCCTGTGAGTCACAGGTCAAACTGAGGCAACCTGCACACCAAGTGCTCCACACTCTTCGCCCCCACCCCTCCAGGGTCACAGAGGCAAAAGGAACTGGGAGGATAAATAATTTAAATCTGTTGTGAGGAAGGGGAACAGGGAGGGAAACGAGATTCCTGACGTTCACCTTTATCAAAAGCTTTGAGCTTTGAGCCACATACTGTCTTTTGTATTCAATAATGGAAATTAATTTTTAATTTGGGGAAAGAACAAATGGATTGGGGAGGGCTATTAGGGTGGAAAGGGCTTCCCAGGTGGCTCAACGGTAAAGAATCCACCAGCGCAGGAGATGTGTGTTCGATCTCTGGATCAGGAAGATCCCCTGGAGGAGGAAATGGCAACCCAATCCAGTTTTCTTGCCTGGGAAATCCCATGGACAGAGGAGCCTGGTGGACTACAGTCCATGGAGTCACGTGAGTTGAACGCAACTGAGTACCAGGCATGCACACACATGGGGTGGAAAAGAGGATAATGGGAACAAGCTGGGGACTGTTGGGAAAAGGAGGCTCGAAGGCATCCTGACGTATCTGCTGTTTGGGCAAAATGGGATTATGGAAAGTGGGGAAGGATGACATAGAAATCAGTTACAAGTGCAGGGAAGCAAAGGCTTATTGCACCCAAACCAGAGTGTCAGAGACAGAGCTGAAAAGAGCCGTGAAAGTCGCCACATTTGGTGGTTTTGGAGCTGAGACTCCAAAGAGCAGCACAGCTTGTTCAAGATGCTTCATCAGTGTGTGGAGGGGAGGAGCCCGAGGACCCCACCCACCAACCTCCCCCGCTCGGGCAAGGCTGGCGTCGGTCTTTGTGGAGACTGCCAAACAGAATCATGGCTTCAACCTCACGTTCAAGTAAGTGGCCCAGGGACCACAGAGGCCAGTGTCCTGGTGAGAGGGCCAGGGAGGGGACTGTTGCAAACAGCCAATTGCTGCCCAGGCCCCCGGGCTGGGGCAGAGGCTGAGAAGCAGGACGGTGTTCCAGAAAGAGTCTCAGCCAATCTGCGGGTCCGCTCCCCTTCAGTGGTGCCTACTCTGCCTGCCTGCCAGTACCTGTCCGCTGGGCACCTACCTCATCTCCCCCTCCCCTCCGTCCCTGAAGGCCAAAGGGATCTCAGGCTGCAGGTTTGTCCCTCCCCTTAGAGGAGCAGGCTTCAGGCTCTGCAGATAGTGTAAAGTCTCAATTACCCATGCCACAAGCACACCGTGTGCCTTGCAGGGCACATGTGCATGTACACAGCCTATAGACCAGCATCAAAACACGCCAACACCCCCTCGAGACTCACAAACTCGCAGGAAAGTGCGTGATGCCCACTTGTGGACCTGTGCTCGCCAACACAGTACATCCTCTCTGCCCAGCTGCCCGCGGCCGGAGTTGCGGGTCCCCACGGGGCCTGGCCTCTGGGGCTTCTCTGCCGAGTGGGCCTGAGTGTGCGGTGCACGCTCGCTGTGGGCGGGCAGCCAGCTCACTGTTCTCACCTGGCAGGCCTGGCTCTGGCTCCCAGCCTGGGGGAGAACTTCCCTTTGCAAAGTTAGATAACACCAGGCTCTCTGTCAGAGGATTGGCGCTGTGGCTCCACGTGCTGATGCTGGCATCGGGCCAGGCCCGCCCTGCCAGGCAGCGGGAAGGGAAGGCCTGGCTGCAGCCAGAGCTGGCAGGTGGCCGAGCCGGGGGTGGACGGGCGGGCCAGGGCCCGTGCTGCCCATTGGCTGCCTCGGGCTCCCGCCCCGCCTGCCTCCAGAGCCTGCGGCTCTCCCTGGGCCAGAGCCTGCCTCTCCAGCTGCTTCTAAACTCCCCCAGCGAGCACCTCCCGCCGGGCCATGTCGAGCTGTGACCGGATCGGAGTGGCCCCTGCCATGGACATGCCGGAGGTCCTCAAGTCCCTGCTCGAGCACTCTTTGCCTTGGCCAGAGAAGAGGACAGGTAGGAGCGGAGGTGGCCTGCAATGGCCGGCCACCCAGGCGCCCGAGGGGGGGGGCCATGGCGGGCACCGTGGCCGGACAGGCATCTCCAGGCTAGGGAGGGTCCTCAGCAGGGGTCTGCCCTTGGCTTCTTCCCCGGGCGAGGAAGGGCCGGGGTGCAAAGAGGGTCACGGTGGGGAGGGCCTCTGCCTCTCCGGGGCTGCCCCCCCCGGCCTGCTGGTCCTGAGAAGCCGCGGCCAGCATGCGGCCACTGACAGGTGCGGGGCTCACGCGGGACCAGGACAGGACCGAGGGCGAGGGCCCTGCTGAAGGAACACGCCAGATGCTGACGGCTTATTGCGTTCCCCGCTCCGCGTGCTGGGGTGCAGGGGACCAGCAGACGCTGTGGCTTCAGGCGGCCAGCCGCCTGGGTCCCGCAGGAGAGGCTGGCCTCTGGGCGCCTGCTTCAGCTCCCACTCGCCGGAGGTGCTGGACCCGGCGACGGGATGGAGGCTGTTATGTAACAGGACCACAGGCTGGAAGCCCCGGTTCCTAGGATACCACAGGCAAACACGGGGCGAGGGAGCCTGTGGAGGAGGGTGTGGACGAGGGGCAGAGCCGGCAGCCAGCACCAGGTGTCTCCCGAGTCCCGCCTGAGAAACCCCGGGGCCACGAGAACTCTGGGGGCCAGCCTGCTCAGAGCGCTCCCTCCCGACAAATATTTCCCCTCATCTCTTCTGTTCTGAGACGTCAGGTCCTCATCACTCAAACCCCAGGGGTGCCTTTAACGGAGCCCAGCTCCCCCCGGCTGCCAGAGCCTGACCTGAGTGCCAGGTGGCCCCTCAGGGGACCTTTCTTAGGCCTCTCCCTCCCCTCCCCACACCTCCCCTCCCCTGCAGGTACCTGATCCACCCCATCACCAGGTAGCCCCAGCTGGGCCGCAGGCCCCCCTTCCGCGGGACCCTTAGCCCTCTCCCAAATCCTGGGGCCCGAGGATGCACACCACAGCCCCTGCCTGGACACGCCTCTCAGGGAGCCGGGCTCAGGAAAGGAGGGTGGCAGGCTCTGAGCACGGAGACGCTGCCTGAGGCAGGAAGGCAGCGCCCAAAGCCCGCGACAGGGTCCCCTGTGGGCTCTCTCCCATGGGGCTCTGGGCCCCGTGGACCTCACCCGTGGGCAATCTGTGCCCTCCCGGCACTTAGGGTCCTGGCTGCTCGCTGGAAAGCCCATCCCCTCCAGAAACTCACAGCTTGGCCCGGAAAACAGCCGTAGCTGACTTGCTCCTGCCATCCCCGAATGTCCGTGTGGGGAGGTGAGGCGGGATGTCTGGATGTGAAGGGCTCCCTTCTTGGTCTGAGCACTAGAGAAGGCAAGGTGGGCCTGTGGCCCAGGGCGGGCACAGGGGGCAGCTGGGCTGCTGGTGGGTCTGCGGGGACAGCTCCCACCTGAGCAGGGAAGGGTTCTTGGGGGCGACTCAGGGTGCAGCTCCTCAGACCAGGCCAACAAGGCTTATGAAGTGTGGCAGCAGCTGCTGGTTGCTGGATCCCACTGGGTCCCCAGAGTCCTGTGGAATGTCCCCATCAGTCACTGTGGATGGCAAAGTCCAGGCCCAGAAACCCATCCCCCCTCGCCAGGGTCTCAGGCAGAGCTTTGTCAAGAGCTGGCAAACTGATGGAGGACGGTGGGTCTGGTGCAGCTGGGCTGGTCCATGGGAGACGGACCAGTCTCACACCACCTCCTGTCTCTTCTCTACGTGGCCTCTCACTGAGGGTCCGAGGCATGAGCCTCTGACAGATTGAGAGATGCTGACGGGTGGATAAAACGACGGAGTGAGGGCTGGAGACTCAGGGGAGCCAGTACACCCCTCAAAGACCTCACTCTTAATACTGCCCTCCATCTGCTGTCGTCACTTTCCAAAGCTCCCAGACTCCCCAAATCTTTCATTAAAGTATCCATCTGAAGGCAGTATACCTTGGTGAAGACAGGGCACAGGCCATCAAAGCTGGAATTCCCAGCTAGCATGGAAAACGTGTACTTGACCCTGGCACAACTCGGGGGTGAGGGCCCAAGTTGAAAACCTGCTTGTAACTTTATGGTCACCCCCAGATCCATGGTTCCACATCCTCATATTCAACCAACCGCAGATTGGGTAGCACTGTATGTGTTTAGTGAAAAAAATTCACGTATAAGTGGAACCCGTGTGGTTCAAACCCGAGTTGTTCGAGGAACAACCTGTGCTTTAAAAGTTCTTGACGAAGGGGCTTCTCTCCCTGTGTGCGTTCCTCATGCTGACTTCAATCCCCCCGGGAGGAGGATGACGGAGGTCTGGTTGCCTCCTGTGCTTCAGCTCACATGGGGGTCATGGATCACGTGCAGAGCACACCTGGGGTCCAGAGGGAGGAGACATCCGAGGAGAGTCCTGGGGATGGTGAGACCATGCCCTCACAAGACCCTGCTCGCCCTGCAGACTGTGTTCAACGATGCTCCTTGAACCCCAACCGTGGGGCCTCTGGCTCTTGCTGCCCTTGGGCCTCCCTTCCCCCTCCCCAACTTCCTGGGGGAGCAGACTTTCTCCAACCGAGCTGACCAGGCTCCAGACTCCTTGTCTTCAGGCTACAACCACCACCCCATGGCCTGTCACTCTGGGCCACCCAAGCAACCAGCCTTCTTGTGGGCAGAGAAATCTCTGCCCAGCAAGAGAGTGGATCTGTGCCCCAAGCCTTGACTCAGTTTCCCCTGGGCCCTCATCCCTAAGGACTGTTCTTCCTGCTCCCCTGCCTGCCTTTTCTCCTGTGGATCCTCTCCAAGGAGGCATTTTGTTCCAGACTGCTCACCCTCCACTTTCTTCTCCAGTTTACAGAAAGACGCGGCTTCTAAACCACATGGTTAGTGCTTTTACTCCCCAACTCCTTGGCTGTGCTCAGAGGCCGGCACCTCATCTTTCTGCCAGCTTTGATCACTCAGGCCTCCTTCTCAGGGAACCACGGAGTGTGAAAGCACACCAGAAGTGTAACAAGGCCTTCACTTTGAGCTGGGCAGGCGGGGTCCCCAGGTCAGGAGCTCCTAACTGGAATCACTGTAGGCTACCCAGCAGGTATCCCTGACATGCCTCTCTCCATTCCCAATCTGTGAAAAGAATACCTGCTTCACAGGCTTGTGGCCAGGATTAAATGACATATCCCAGATGAAAGCGTTTGCAAACTGTGAAGTGCCGCGCTGTTTTCTCTGCAAAAGACAAACAGCAGCTGGGCCTGGTTGGGCTCCTTCCACAGATATCACATCCGCCGTCTGACCTTCACTCCCTCCTTTCTGTGGATATTCTCCTGGAAAGAAGTGGATGTGGCAAGGCTGTGGGCACACACGCAGGGCTGTCTCATGGAAACACGTGCTGAGGTTCCTAGGGTCACGGTGCCATCAGCCCTATGCCAAACAAGACAGCCCAGCTGAGCTGGCTCGGTGGGAGCTGCTGGGGCAGAAGCAGGGGTCTGGGTAACCTCCCTTTGGGGAATTGAGGTGAGCAGGAGAGAGGTGGACTCAGAGCAGCCTGGGCTGTCCTGGGCTTGGCCTCAGTGATGGTCTATGTGGTCGCCTCCACTCCCCGCCTGGGGGAACCAGAGCAAGAAATCATGAAATGTGCTTCCATGGAAAAGGAGCCTGGAGAAGTGGCCTTACATGTGCTGCATGTGCTATCTCTAATCCTGGTTGTGCTGTGCTGTGTTCAGTCGCTCAGTTGTGTCTGACTCTTGGCGACCCGATGGACTGTGGCCCAACAGGCTCCTCTGTCTGTGGAATTTTCCAGGCAAGAATGCCAGAATGGGTTGCCGTTTCTTTCCCCAGGGGATCTTCCCAACCCAGGGATCAAACTCGTGTCCTTTGTGTCTTCTACACTGGCAGGCAGATTCTTTACCACTACGCCACTTGGGAAGCCCCTAACCCTCGCTACCATCTCCTAATGGTAAGGAAACACACTCAGAGGACTGGCTACCCTCAGGGCCAGTGCGCAGGCCAGCTTCTTCTCCACCTCCCGTGTCAGGGGCTTACCTTTCTTCTCTACCTGTCCCCTTACCCAACACCCATCACCAATCAGAGAAATGTGAGAAACTCATTCTCACCTAGTGCCAGACACTGACAGCAGTGTCGAGCAATCCAGATGACTTCTGCATCCTGATGGGATGCATCCCAAGGCTAGGTTGTTAAGGGAGTGAATCCTGGTTCTAATGGCCCGTTTCCCAGGTGTGGCTGGGAACTATGCTCAGTGCTTTTACATTACCATCTGTGAAACGGCTTTGCAAGAGAGGTGTGATTATCCATTCTACAGACCGGGAGACTGACGCTCAGAGACGGGAAGGCCACACAGTTGTCGAGGAGCTCCAACCCAGCTTGGCCTGCTTCCAGGCTCCTCCCTACCCGCAGGCTTCCCCTGGGTCTCCAGAACCACGTCTCAGGGCAGCACCTCCCCAGTCATCCAAACATTCATCATGCTGAGTGCTTGCTAACGTGTGGCACGGGAGCGAGTGAGACAAACACTGCCCTGCTCACCTGCTGTTTGCATTCCAGTGGGGAGAGAGACAGCAATCAGGAGGGTCAGGGCCAACCTCTCTGAGAGGGGGACATTTGAGCCAAGGCCTGGAGGGTGAGGAAGGGCCAGTTACACCAAGAACTTTCAGGCTGGGGGAACAGCACCTGCAAAGGCCCTATTCGGGTCAAGAACGACACGTGTCTGAGGAATAAAAGGCCACTGTGGCTGCAAAAGGTGAATAAGTGGGAAAGAAGGAAGAGTGAGGTTAGAGACCTGCAAGGGGAAAGACTGCAGGGCCTTGAAGGTCATAAAAAAGAGTGAGGCCATCTTCTCCCTGACTACAAGGTCCCACCCTCCCCCCAACTATTCTTGGGGAAGTGGCCGGTTGGGGGGAATGGGGTGTTGCCAGGACAACCCAACATGGGATTGTAGTCAGAGATAAACTTCAGGTGAGTGCGTGTTATGCTCCCAAGTGCTATTCTCAGCAGTATGCCTGAACTGCTCCTTTCTGTCTCAGGCTCAGAGAGGTTAAGTAACTTGCCCAAGGTCATACAGGAAGTAGTCCAAGCAGGAATTAGACTTACACGTTCCAGCTCCAGAGTCTACTCCCTACCAACACCGCCTTCACTGGAGAACCCTTAGCTGTCAGAAAATGGCTGTTGAGACGTGGCAGAGCCTGGAGGTAAGGGCTTCTCTTTGGAAATAGTACTCTTAGGGTGGGTATCATTCTATATTTCTAAGCTGGGCAAAATGCAAGCCAAACAGGAAATTAAGTACTCTTGAGAGTACTGAGAGATGGGCAAGAGTTGGCGAAGGGCCTCTACCCACCACCTCTCCCCTAAAACACACCGAGACCACGGTACAAACTGCGGCCCAGAACTATGCAGCCACAGGTATGTGGGCTCAAGAGGAGGCAGAAGCTGGCAAGGCCAGTGGTGGAGGACTCGCCGTAAGGGTGGGTTTTATTTACTATTCTAGGTTTGATTGTGAATTAAACACAACGAGTGTTATTTAGTGTTAATAATGTTCCAAATGTGTATGACCTAGCTCTGGAAAGATTTGTTAGCCCTCTTACTAGCACCAACAGCAAAGTGAGCCAACAAATATTTACTGGGTGACTATCCTGAACAAAGCTTTGTGCTCTCCTGCATTTGGGATGGCAAAGCACACAGATAACTGGCCTTTGTTAGTGCTCAGTGGAAGCCTTCTCATCGTTCTGCTCTTGCAGATACCAGGCTCAGGTCACATTTTGCAGTAAGTCAGGAGAGAGGGCCATAATGTCCTGCAAGACGCTGACTATGAGGCCAAAGAGGTCATTATGGGGTATCTGGCCAAAGGCTCTCATGCTGGAGTTTTAGCTCCTCTGAGCTTCAATTTTAAATAACCCAAATTGGCATAATGGTTTCATGTAAGGCCCTTGTTCTGCATATGTTCAGTTGAATTAAATTTTTAACTTGGGTTGGTTAGCAAGTTTCTGGAACACTAAACAGTAGAATTTAAAGCCAGACCAGGTCTGGAAAATGGACATTTCACATCCCTTCTCGACTCTAGAACCCAACTTGTCCCCCCACCTCAAAGAATCCTGCTCCTCACCCAACACAACCTGAATGAAGCGGAAGGGTGGAGGCCCACACAATCCATGCCATACACCATTCAGGCTGGCACTTGACATTGCTTCCCACACGTAATCCTCATAGCCACCCTGTGAGGTAGGCAGATCCATTTGTTTCCAAGAGAAAAATACGTGAGACTTAGGCAGCATAATTCACTTGTTCGGACAAGAGGTCAGGCAGCCACTGAGGAGGGTCTCTACCCAGGCCTGCATCTCATTCCCACAAAGTCAGGGCTGCCCCAGGACCCCCACCTTCCTCAAGAAGCTGCTGCATTGAAACCCTAATACTTTAGAATACAAAGGTGCTACTTCACAGTTTTAACATCTTAATCATGTAACAACATGTTCTTTTCATAGAGTTTATTTCTTTGTCAGGGCTCTCTATGGAAATTACACTATGGAACACTATGAAACACTGTGGGAATTAGCTAACTGCTTCTCACACGTTTTCCTCCTCTAAGAGGAGGGGCTGCAATGTTACTCCCACTTTACTGATAAGAGACAAAGGCAGAGAGAGGATGCTGTGGGTCTTCTCGGATCCGCCGGAGAATGAAGACAAGAACATAATGGCGCCCACCTCCTGGATGGTGCTGTTGAATGCTGCCAGTCGGCAGCGTGGCTAACCCCCCAGTCTGCAAGTAAGCACGAGAGAGAACATGTTTATGATGTTCCTGCGGTGTTTGTGACACACCATTTACCCTGTGGTTATCCAGGGGAAAAAAACCTCTTTGGGGAGTGTCAGTAAATGAACAGAGGACTAAATCAGAACAAAGTTTTAAAGCCCTAACCTGTTTACCCAGCTTCTTAACCTGCTTACCAGTGCCACTTGCCTGTTAGATCAGTTGCTCCAGGCTGGGTGGTAAATGAAGTGGGTATTATCCCTTTTGAATAACTGAAGATTTTAAAAAATGTTTTAAACTTTCTTAATCTTAAAGAAACCCTAAATCTAAAATCTCATACTACATACCACCTTTGTCATAAACAAATGTTACAACTTTCCACTGTTTTGTTACTATAAATCCTCCTCTAATACCTTTAGAATTTTTTCCCCTTCAATAGTGTCATATTAGCTATGAAAATATACATTTAACAGTAATCCAGTAAGTCTCTCCCTGGCCAAACTAGCCATTGGTTTTTTTAAACTCATACTTTTTTCCCCATACTTTAATCGATTTCCCTGGACTGTCCTTTGAAATGTTTCTAAAAACCTCTAGGTCAGTTTATCCTAAAGATATCTTTGTTTAGCCACAAAGAGAATTCCCACTAATAACAACTCTGCAACACAACAGATGTTCTGTACATAATTTAGTACTTTCACTAAACAGAGAGTGACATGAGCACTGTACCTGCCTCTAGGATAATGGATACATCAAGCAGTGGATTTGTACTCATCAAGGGTACCAAAGCTATGAAAACGACTTCTTTACTGCATGTTTGCAATTGTGCATTTTAGGGCTTCCCTAGTGGCTCAGTGGTAAAGAATCCACCTGCCAATGTAGGAAACATGGGATCAATCTCCAGGTCGGGAAGATCCCCTGGAGAAGGATTCTTGCCTGGGAAACCCCATAGACAGAGGAGCCTGGCTTGCTACAGTCTATGGAGTCACAAAAGTCGGACACCATTTAGCCACTAAACAACAAAACAAATACAATTGTGTATTTTACATGAACTGGCTTACACTAGCCTCACAAGGTCAGTCCTTCACCATCTCTCTCAGACAAAGAATAGGAAAGGTGGCCTGGAGAGATGAAGCAACAGGCTGGAGCTATCAGACTCAGAAAGTGATTACAGTCTAAGTAGTGAGGCTATGAGAACTTGAATTTTGGAGTCAGGCTCCATCACCTGTCCTCCACGACCATCAAGAGTTCCTTCAAATCTTTTGCTTTCCAGGCTTGCTCAGGCACCCAGCCTCCTTCTTCAACTTCCAGTACTGATTGTATCAGGCTGACAACTTTCAGCTAGCTGGGTGTCACGGTCACACACCTACTCTATGAATCAAGGACCGTGCCCTGCATCTCGCAGCCTCACTCCTGGAAGGCAAGAGTCACTGGTCTCACAGGAACAAATAAACTAAAGTCACTGGTCTCATAGGGACAAATTAGCCAAAGTCCCTGTCCTCTCAGGCAGGGAGTACCTAGTATTGTTTGGGTTCAAAGCAGGCTATGATTCCTGCTATCAAGAGGTACAAAGTTTGGGTGGCCTGTAGGAGCAGGTTCCTAGGACTCGGCATGTGTCCGCCACCCAACCTCACGTTTGACATTTGAACGCGCCGTTTCCTGATGAACTCCTAGGAAGTAATTGCATATCTTTTGAGAGGGAGGAATTTTGTGTTTTTTTTTTTTTTTTTTTCCCCTAGAAAAAAGAAGGGAATGTCCTAGAGAAGAACAGAATTTCAGAGCTGTTTAGGACTTGAGATTTATCCAGCCCAACCCCTACATTTTACGGACGAGGAAACAGGCTTGGGTGAAGCAACTGGATTTTCCCAAGGTCACAGGCTAGTTAAGCGCGAGGACGGAAGCGCGTACTCCCGCCCTGGCTCTGGGCCCAGGCCCTCTCTCTCCACCCGCGGCCTCAAGAATGCGCCCTCCACGCTAGTGTTTATCTGGCCGCCACGCCCGCACCAGAAACCCGGGATCAGGGAATAGAATCGGACACCATCTTCAGCGGCAGCCAAGCCTGCTCTGTCCGTCCCTACGTCCCTACGGGCAGGCAGGTCGCCGTCCCCGGCCCTGCCCTCAGCCAACCTCTAAGTCGCGGGGTGGGGGAGAGGCGGGGTAAAGGCTGCGCTGTGAGTCCCGGTACCACGACCCTGGGCAGAGTCCCTAGAAAAGAAACGCCCGCCCCTTCCCTCCCCGCCGCAGCCCCGCACGTGCTGCGCCTCGTGCACCGCCCCGGGCCCCGCCCCCCGCCCTCCATTGGCTGCTCCGCGCCTTCCTTCTCTTCCCCGCGCTCCCCACGCGGGGGGACTCGGCTGCAGCTCCACGTGACCCGCGGTGGGGAGTGGGGGGAGGAGGGGGAAAACGGCCGCGGGGACCCTAGGGGTCTCTCTGATAGGCTACCCCCGACCAGCATGGCCGCTGCCAGCCCCGCCTCCTCTGGGTAGTGCGTCCGGAAGGTGGCGAGACTGGGATGCGAGGGAAGGGAGAGCGGTTACAGTGGTCCGAGAGAAGGGCAGGGGTTACGGCGAAGGCGAAAGCGCGGGTTGAGGGGCAGTGGCTGTCGCCGGAAAGGGCCCC
>SJYT01064098.1:229202-252285 GCA_006410635.1 Cephalophus harveyi
GCAGATGAGCTGAGAGAGGAGGAGTCACATGGGCGTTGGTGTGGAAGGGTGGGGGAGGGAGGCAGTCGGGTGGGGGTCGTGGGGAGGAGGTTCACTGGGGAGGGTCCGGAGCACGCGCGACGTGAAGGGGTTACCGAGGAGGCTGATGGGGGTCGCAGCAGCTACTTCAGTGACGCTCCAGGGCGCCTGCCATGGGGACCCCTGCATCAGAATCACTTGGGATGCTTGTTTAAAATGCCCATTTCTGGGCTCCACCCTTCACCCTTCACTGGGTCTGCGGCTTCAGAGACAGGACTCTGCATTTTAAGGGGCACCACCCCACTTCCGTGATTCCACAGTCCGCTAAAGTTTGAGATGCCCTGATATATCGTAGCGAACTGCTTTCGTTTATGGCCGTCCTCCTCCCATCGGGGAGGAGGACCTGCCTTCTTCCCTGCGTGTGAGTATCCCCAGGTTCTGGGTCCTCACTGGAGATTTCTTGGAAATGAGTTTCAGGGCTGCTGCTGAGGTGGAGAGGGGTGTCAGGAGAAGAGACGGGCGGTGCCTTCTGAGGGGCAGATTGGGATGAAGGGAGAGGGATGAGGGTCAGAAGGAGGCCACTGAGGCCCTTTCCCTGGTTGTTCGGGACTGACCCTGGACTTGGAGGCCGCAGGGCTGGTCTTTGTCCTGTTTGCTGCTCTGTGTGCTCAGTCAAGTCCCCACTCTTTGCGATCCCAGGGACTGTAGCCCACGAGGCTCCTCTGTCCATGGGATCTTCCAGGCGAGAGTACTGGAATGGGTTGCCATTTCCTCCTCCAGAGTATCTTCCCGACCAGGGATCGAACCAGGTCTCCAGTGTCTCCTGCACTGGCAGGCAGATTCTTACCACTGGGCCACCTGGGAAGCCCTTGTCTTGTTTCCCAAGCCACAAAGGTCCCTGGGGCTGTTGTGGAAAGCAAATTTGGCCTTGTTTTTGGTCTGAGAGCGTGGGGTTCAGGGAGCAGCAGGAATACCACCTATAGTGGAGTTTCGGGTGCACTGAGGTATGCTTTCAGTCTTCTGAGATTTGAATTTCCGAGAACCATTGGTGTCGTTCAGGGATTTGGGAAGGAATGGGCCTTCTGTGAATTACCAGTCTTGGGAAATTCATTTTCTTTTTAAAAATGCCATTTCTCTTCCTTTCTTGGGTGTGTTCTGAGACTCCCATCCCTATGGCTATCACGGTCGGGTTATAAATAGTTTCAGCACATTAGGTGAGGCCAGGCTCTCTCCTCTGCTTCAGGACCTCATATGCACAGACCCTTTTGTTTATTTTTAAGGCAATGCTTTGTGCCAAATCTGGGGCTGAGGCAAGCTTCCCCCGGGACAGGTGTGCAAATCTGTCAGGTTCTGTTAGATTACCGAATAATAACCATCCATAATAATAATTACATTTGCAGAATTCTTCCAGAGCCCCTTGACATAATCTTATGTAGTCTTCTGCAGCCGTCCTATATGGTACTGCCCCACTTCTCAGATGAAGAAAGCAGAGGCTCAGAGTGGTGAGGATGTTTCCTTAAGGTCACATCACCAGTCCTTACGTTGTATCCCTGGTAACCACTGATGAACATCTCCTACAATTAAAATTCCATCTTATAGAAACACTGATTAACAGTGTGCTTAATTGCTTAGGCCAGACAAACCCTGGAACTTGGTACTAGTTCTCCAGTATGGCTGTCTCTTTGTCTCCTCCCTTCTGCCTCTTTTAATCTCCAGGACCCCTACCCAACAGGAATCTCAGTCATTTCTGAACAGAATGTCGAGTCAGTGTCTCAGAGAAGGAGAACAGGGAGGCCATCTGGCCCACACAGCCCACCAAAGCTTGGCTTTCTTACTTCCCGTTTGGTTTTAAACCAAAGCCTGGTACAGAAGGCAGTTGCAAGAATTCAAGTTACTTTGTATTAGTAGCCGTGACCAAATTCTGTTTGTCGAAACCTCCACCTTTTCACTGGGTGTGTCCATTTTTATTGAACCACCAAGCTGCTTTTTGGCTGTCTGAGGTCTAGGAGTCCATGCATGACTGGTTTACTTCCAACATAATCGTATTTGATTTTCTGTTTCATTTCAGAAACCAGAGTTCAAAATTGTCGCCCTCAATTTGAAAACCCATTATGAACTTGTCATGATCTTATCTCCCACTTCCCTCATTTGCCTCCCTGTCACTCTGATTTTCTTCCAACCTTGTCACATTTTTCTCTTTTTTTCTCAATTTGCCCTTTCTTGGATATCCATCCACATGTATAACTTTCGGGCTGAGACAGTTAGGTGGGTTCGTGTCCCCACTGATTAGATTAGTTTTGCTTTGAATGGGAGCATGCTTTCTTCTACAGCTCCACGTGTCTCTTTCTTCACAAAAAACCTGCCTTAAGTCTTCTCTGCTCATTCAGGGATAAGCAAATGGTCTCTGGAAATGGTTGCTCTGAAAAAGGTCCTGAAAAGACAGCTCCAGGCCCCCTCTGTTTACAAGCCCAGCCTTCTTCATTCAGTAACTCATCTTCCTGGGGTCTGCTGTCTTTGCCTGCTCCTGTATTGGTCCCCACAATCTAGAAATGAATCAAACACAGTCCCTTCCCTGAGCAAGCTCACCATAATAATGAATGCCTGGGGTGTGCCAGGAGCTCTACAAGACACTTTCAGATGTTACCTCTAGTCTTCACCGAAGAGGGAGCTTTATCCTTACTTACAGTGGAGGACACTGAAGCTGAGAGGGGTTAAATAACATGGCTAAGGTCACACGTCACTGCAGTGGGTGGCAGGCAGGGTGGGGACAGGATAGAAGAACAAGCAAGTTTTTGGCCTGAGGAGTCATCCCTTTCCTAAGAGAGCAGGAAGGGTCAGAAACCCCATTCCCGATCTCCGCCGGTAGCCTCTCTCCAGCAGATGCTAATCCCACAGCCCATTCTGAATTAACGCTGGGACTACATCTGGCCTCAGAGCTGATGGCGAGCATCCTAGGAAGCCCAGGCATGGATGTGCAGCACATGAGGGTATGCTGCCATCTTTAAAGGAGACCAGTGGTTCTGGTTCAAGGACCAGGTTATAACTGGAGAATAGTGTGGGCTCTTGAAATGCATGCATGGATGGATCAGGACTCCGAGAGAGGTGGCTCTGCCCTGTGAGGCTCACCACGTGCCTCCTGGGGTTGAGTTACTCTCTCAAGAGATGTCTCATCACAGATTTTGTGTCTGCAGATAAGGAAAAGGGGAAGGAAAAGCTGGAGGAAGACGAGGCTGCAGCAGCCAGCACCATGGCCGTCTCAGCCTCCCTCATGCCGCCCATCTGGGACAAAACCATCCCGTACGATGGCGAGTCTTTCCACCTGGAGTACATGGACCTGGATGAGTTCCTGCTGGAGAATGGCATCCCCGCCAGCCCCACCCACCTGGTGCAGAACCTGCTGCTGCCGGTGGCTGAGCTAGAAGGGAAGGAGTCAGCCAGCTCCTCCACGGCGTCCCCACCATCCTCCTCCACCGCCGTCTTTCAGCCCTCGGAAACTGTGTCCAGCACAGGTTGGTGATGAGCCTTCAGGCAGGGCTACCTGCCTCATCCAAGGAGATCCACTTCCCAGGGGGCTGCGTGGTCCCATTGGACCTACCGTGAGCAGAAGCCCTCTGCTCCCCCACCCTTCAGCACAGTCCCCCACGGCTGGAGATAAAAATAGCCATCTCCTCAGCGGCAGCCAGAGCCTTCCTGTCTTTGGTTGCTGCAGATGGTCAGCCCAGTGGAGTGAGCAGTCCCAGCCGGAGGCTCTCAGGATAGCAGTGCTATCCTGCCTCTCCGCAGTACTGCTCTCTGCTGCCGTGTGCACTTTGCCTCAGATTCTTAGGAAGCTCAGGCAATAATAACAACAACAGCAAACATTTATTTAACATTTATTCTGTGCCAGGCACTAACACATAATCCTCACAAAACCTCCTTATGAGACTGATACTTTTATCCCCATCTTATTTTATTTATTTAGCTGCACTGGGTCTTGGTTGCGGCACGTGAACTCTTAATTGCAGCATGTGGGATCTAGTTCCTTGACCAGGGATCAAACCCAGGCATTGGCAGTGTAGAGTCTTAGCCACTGGACCACCAGGAAAGTCCCCTGTTACCCATTTTATAGGTGAGGAAACTCAGACGTTAGGTCACTTGGCCAGGGTAGCACAGCTGATGGGAAGTGGAGGCAGCACTTGAACCCAGGATGTCTGACTTTTTAGGAAGGCATTTCCATTGCCAGGACCAATGCCATCTTTGGGATTCCTACTTCATCCTCTTGTCATTTTTCTGTTTTACCTCCAGTTGGTTGGTTTTCATGCCCCTGGCTCGTGAACCCATCAGAGCGGGCATGGTCCCTATTTCAGGGGCTCTGTGAAGCTTTCCACAGGCTCAGTTCAAGGCGTATAGGCTGATGTCTCCTGGAAAAGACCTCAGGAGCTGGTGTGGAACCCAGGAAACCTGCACCC
This sequence comes from Cephalophus harveyi, assembly GCA_006410635.1. Classification (NCBI taxonomy): domain Eukaryota; kingdom Metazoa; phylum Chordata; class Mammalia; order Artiodactyla; family Bovidae; genus Cephalophus; species Cephalophus harveyi. Next base: position 233,669 of record SJYT01064098.1, read on the forward strand.
AAGGAATTCTCACGCTCTATTTTTTTTCTTTTTATAGTGGAAAACTGTTCAAATATGAAAATGAAGGGTTGTTATAATGAACCTCCAGTAACCATCACTCAGCTTCTGTAGTAATTAGCTCATAACCAGTCCTGTTTTCTATAACCTCCTTCATTCCCCTAACTCTGATTATTTTCAGTCAAATGTATATGTAAAGTATAACGATTTTTTTAAGAACAGAAATACCAGTTTTACATCTGAAATTGACAGTAAATCCACCAGCATTCAAATTTCCAAAAAGTTGTCTCATAAATGTTACTGTTTTACAGTTTGCTTGAATCAGGAGCCAAACGAGACCCACACATTCCAGTTAGTGACGTGTCTTAAATCTCTTGTAGTCTGTGGGGTCGCCTTTCCTTTTTATTTCTCTGCAGTTTGTTTGTTGAGGAAGCTGAATTATTTGTCCTGTAGAGTTTCACACATGCTGAATTTTCTGGTTATATCCCTCTACTGCCTTTTAACGTGCGCCTCTGTCCCTCGTTTCTTTGCTGTAAACCATTCAGCTTCAGAGGCTTCAGCTGATTCCAGCCGAATTCTTGTTTGAAGGCAGCTCATTTTTGTGCTGGTCAGGTTGTCCTGAAAGGCTGGTTCCATGTGTGGGTAGGGGACAGAGCTGGAAATGAGCCCTCTTCTTATACCTGAGGCCACCCAGGTGGAATTTCCCTCTGATTTTGTGTTTAAGTAAACCTTAATGAAGTATGGCGTCCAGAGGTGCCCATATCATAAGTGTACCACTTGATGAATCTTCAGAGTGAGCCCACCCATGTAACTACCCCCCAATCAGAGCAGAGAACACTGTCAGTATTCTGAGTTCCTTCTGACCTCACTCAGTCCTCACTCCCCAGAGGTAATCACCATCCTCATTTCCATCACCAAAGATTCATTTTGTTTATAGGTGAATGTTCTGTAAATGGAACTGTACATTATGTTCTCTTCTTTTTTAAGTAATTATAAGTTAGTTACATTTACACATTCACATTTATAGCTTCCTATATAGCTAGCTTTATAGTAACATATAAATCATGTGGGCATCAGTGACTAAAAACAGATTTATAGAACATATTTGTGGACTACTCTTGTGACAGAAAAACCATGATACAAATAAAGTAAGATTTATACTGAAGGGTTATACATGTGGCAGAAATGAAACAGTTCATTTTTCAGTTCCTCTGTAGAAAAGACATAAGTAGCATGTATTTTTTTGTGACTAGCTTCTTTCCTCAACTCTGTGAAAATCATCCATGTTATTGCCTGTAGCAGAGCTGTATTCATTTTTTGTTGCTGAATGATATTCCGTGTTTTGTTTTGCCTCACTGTGCGGCATTTGGGATCTTAGTTCGTGCACCAGGGATCGAACCTGTGCCCCCTGCAGTGGAAGCACAGAGTCTTAACCACTGGACAGCCAAGGAGGTCCCTCCAAGTTGTATTGCATGACCACACCACAGTTTTTACCCACTCTTCAGTGGATGGACACAAGAGATGTTTCCAGGTTGGGGTTATGCCTAATAGCACTGCCATGAACATTTGTGAGTCTTTTTTTTTTTTTTTGATTCTTATTTTGTGAGTCTTTGTATGCATTTTCTTTTGGGCATTTTCTGAGGAGTAGAGCAGCTGAGTCATTGGATACCCAGTGTTCGATGGGAAGGATTCTGACTTGCACCTAGACTCACTCTAGATTGTTTCAGGACCACCTGCCTCTCTGTCTTTCAGAATACTCCCTGGAAGGGAAGCTGAGTTGCACCCAGTCAGCTTTTTGTAGATGTTGCCAAATAGGATACAAAGTGGCTGTTGCCATTTATTCTCCCACCAGCAGGACAGGGGAGGTCTAGTTGCCAGGCTTTGGTACCTCGGCTGTTGGTTGTTTATTCCTATAGTTACCAGGTTGGTCCCTGGCCATTCACTCCTCTGACACTCAGCCCTGTTTGTAATTAACCTGTCTGATAGGATACAAGTAGTTTATATGCACGATCCAGTTAAAACCTATGTCTGATCATGTCACACCTCTGCTCAGAACCCTCTAGTGACTTCTTTCACCGCGGGGAGAGTCAGAATCAGTGGCACTGTTGACGTCCGGACCAGGTAGTTTTCGCTGGGGTTGGGGAAGGGCTGTCCTTGCACTGCAGCGTATTTATTTAGCAGCATCCGTGGCCTCTACCCACCAGATGCGGGTGGAACACACCCCTCCACCCTAACAGGGCCACGTGTTCCCTGCAGAACAAGCTTGTTCCCAACTGAGAACCACTGCTTTACTGGGAGTAAAGGTCCTACGCGTTCCGTCCCTGTCCTGTTACTCCTCCCTCTTAGTCACCCCAGCCACAGTGGCCCCTGCTCGTCTCAAGTCTCCCAGTACTTGCTGTGCACACACCGTGCACTTGCTGTTCACTCTTTCTGAAATGTTCTCCCAAACATCCACATGGCCTCCAACACTTCTGTATGGATGTTTGTGGTTTATCTTATGTAACGTCATCCTCCCCCGTAGGATAACATTCCGTGAAGGCAAGGATTTTTGTTTTGTTCACTGCTTTGTCTTTGCCAGGACAGTCCTTGGCATATAGTAGATGTTTAATAACGTATCTATTGACTGAATAATTATTTTGTGTCCTCTTATAAATAGCATTGAGCAAGTAGACCAAAAGTATAGATTTTTAAAAAATAACTTATCCCTAATAACACATAAGATTTGAACAGGGTTTTGCTTTTTGTTTTTTTGGCCAGACTTAAATTTTAGTTTATTTACCACGCACGTGACCCTAGGAGAACCTTGTCATTTCTCCAAGCCTTGGTTTCCTCATCTGTAAAATAAGGTTAACAGCCATCTCCCTTTCAGAGTTGTCATGAGACTGAATGAGCACAGCCACTAATTCGTCTCAAGGGATTCAGAAATGGAAGCCATTTCATTATTCAGTCTGTGTCCCTAAACTATTATAGTTCCTGGTGAGATTCAGCTGTTTCTTATTACTTGAGAACTTGAAACCACAGGAAGTTAAGGGGGTATAATGATTTAATGTTTTGCTTAACATTTCTGGGGGGGAAAAACAATGGGAAAATCTTGTCTTTTTCGAAGGCCCCTGTTTCCTTTTGAGCATTTTGTTCCTAAAGGGAAGAATTCTTTCCGTGTTTGTGTTGTTGAATTAAATCATATATGCCAGTCTGGCTTGTGGGGGGCTGGTGCCCTTAGAGTATTTCTTCTTTCCAAGCAGCAGTAGCTTTTGTGACCTTGAGATTCAAGTAGGTGTTGGGTATGTGACGTGAGCCTTGGCTGTGCAGTGAGTCTAGGCTTTTTCAGGACCACCTGCCTCTCTGTCTTTCAGAATCCTCCCTGGAAAAGGAGAGGGAGACCCCCAGTCCCATCGACCCCAACTGTGTGGAGGTAGATGTGAACTTCAATCCTGACCCTGCCGACCTGGTCCTGTCCAGCGTGCCCGGCGGGGAGCTCTTCAACCCTCGGAAACACAAGTTTGCCGAGGAGGACCTGAAGCCCCAGCCCATGATCAAAAAAGCCAAGAAGGTCTTTGTCCCTGATGAGCAGAAGGTAACTTGGTACATCTGCAATAGTGAAGGTGCAGCGTGGGCTCAGGGGTCAAGGGGCTTTCCCCAATTTCCGTTTGGTTTCCCTGGGAGGACCCACCCTCCTTGGGGACACATCGAGAAAGGCGTGCATTCAGAGCTTTGGGCCACATCCCGCAGCAGTTGAGAGAAAGGCATTTGGGTGGTGTTTGGCCCCAGCTTGACTCCCTGCAGCGTCTCTTTCCATTCTGGTCGCTGGCTATGCCCGTGCTCCTACTTCCCTGGCTTCAGCCCAGCCCTTGGGCAAGAGCTCAGTCGGCCACAGAAACCGGGATTGAACAGGCCCTTACTTTGAAGGACAAAAGATAACTGTACATTGCCATGCCAGGGATGAGCCAGCAGCCTTCAAGCTGATGGTTTTATAGGAGCTGGGATGGGAGTTGTTGTTCAGTCACTACGTCGTGTCCGACTCTTTGCCTCCCCATGGACTGCAGCACACCAGGTTTCCCTGCCCTTCACCAACTCCCGGAGTTTGTTCAAACTCAGGTCCGTTGAGTCAGTGATGCCATCCAACCATCTCATCCTCTGTTGTCCCCTTCTCCTCTTGCCCTCGACCTTTCCCATCATCAGAGTCTTTTCCATTGAGTCGGCTCTTTGCAACGGGACTAGGAGGAGAGGAGGATTTTGTAGTTTTTCCCTTCCCCACTGTGAAAAACTCAGAAAAGGGACTTCTCACCTAAGCTTTAGAGTCAGGCAGACCTCAAGTTCCTCATCTGTAAAATGGGAATAACCATACCTGCCTCTTGAGAGGTTTCTGAGGCTTTTACAATAATAACGATGAAAATGGTAAACCTTTATGGGGTCCTTACTGTAAGCCAGGCATTGGTATAAGCACCTTATACATACTAACTCTTCTAATTCTCAGGCAACTCTATGAGGTAGTTACTGTAATTACCCCCCATTGTAAAGACGAGGTGGGGAGACATCGTGAGGTTAAGGAACTTGCTCGGTTCCACTGCTAGAAAGTGGCAGAACCAAGATGTGAACTCCGGGAACTGGAGCCAGGGTGCAGACCCTCAGCCACAGCCTGAGTGAAGCAGGAGTACAGACAGTGCTGTATGTCGGAGCAGCAGAGAGAGACCACTGGTAAGAGGAAGGCCCGTCCTTCCACCAGTGGTCCCACTTGGATTCTGTGGGTCTGTGGATAATGCTCCCTGGGTGTAAGGGCTGGACCCCTGGGAGTCCCCAGGTCCCAGCTGCACCATGTGCGTTAAAAGAGGAATCAGTGTGTGTGGGGTGGAGTGCTGGCCGGAGGGGAGGGGTGGGTTCTCTCTTGGGAAAGAGGAGAGACCCACCAAAGACCCTTCCCCACAGGATGAGAAGTACTGGACGAGACGCAAGAAGAACAATGTGGCGGCTAAGCGGTCCCGGGACGCCCGGCGCCTGAAGGAGAATCAGATCACCATCCGGGCGGCCTTCCTGGAGAAGGAGAACACGGCCCTGCGGACGGAGGTGGCGGAGCTGCGCAAGGAGGTGGGCAAGTGCAAGACCATCGTGTCCAAGTATGAGACCAAGTACGGGCCCTTGTAACACGCGCCCCCGCTGGGGCGCTGCCTCACTTCAGACCTCTGCCTGGGGCCCCCGAAACCCACCCCCACGTGGAGGCTTATGACTCGTCGTGGGCGCATGGCGGCGCACCTGCCCCGGAGCCTTCACGTTCAAGCTTCATTATCACACACGACCAGTGCGGCGACTTCCCTGGGGGCCGGCCTCCTCCCTGGCGGGACTCGAGAGAGTCTGTGAGGCGGTGAATCAGCCTTCGTCTCTGTCCTTGGCTGTCGCAGCTGGCCCAGAAGGGGACCTCTGGAGCACGGGCTCTCCTCTCCCAGGGGGCCCAGGCTTCCGTGACTCTCCCTCTTCTCCATCCTGGGCCGGGCCAGGCCCGTATCTGCAGAATGAGTGGTGATGGCTGTCGCCCTTACATCTTCTCAGGTAGCTGGGCACATTTCCAGGAAGGGCAAGTCTGTCATCCTCCTCAGAAAGTCTTAGAGAGAGAAGCCTCTGTTCCCATCTTCCTCAGAGGTAGAAAGACATGCCAGCTCCTCTGTAGCGTCCGTGGGGACACCAGGCCATGGGGGCATGGTCTCTACGCAGCCGGGGATGACCTTTGCATCTGGCCTACAGCAGAAGGTCACGCAGCCGTTCCTGGTTCCCTCACCCCTTTTCTCTGTGGCTCAAGGCCTTGGAGGAAGAGGCTCTGGTGAGGGGCTCCCTGTGCGTTCCATCCACTGCTGGGAGAGACTCCCAGGGCGGTGGTCTCTGCTCCCTGGTCACCGTGCTCATCTTCTCTTCTCCGGGCACTCGTGGAGGCTGCCTGAGTCTCCTTTGTCCCACCAGACCGGGCTTCTGGGCCTGCTGTTTCTCTTCACCCAGTGACCAAGCTCAGATCTTGGATTTTAATGGAAAAGTCCCCTCATCTGGGAAGCTTAACTTCCTGGAGCGGGGACGCACCTTCTGCATGGTGTTCAGATAACTGGCCTCCACGGCCCCCTCCCACCCTCCCCCAACACCGTGGGTGGAGAGCCGGGCATGTTTCTCTAGAAGCTCCCGTTCTTTCTTGCTCTGCTTTCTCATGCGGGCCATGCCTGAGCCCGCTCTCCCCAAAAAGCAGAAGAGGGCTTCCCGGTTCTCACTTCAGGATCCACCCACGTGCGAGCAGCCTAGAGGGCGTCCCTGGGCAGGGCCCCGATCACCGGGTCCCACCCAGCTCATACGGAAGAACAGGTTCCTGGGACTTGGACATAGGCTAGAAACCCCTCCGTCCGGGTCCTAGGAGACGGCCAGCTGCGCAGGCCTGGCCAAGGCGTGGGTGAGGGGCCCACCTCGCAGCTGCTCCTTCCTCTCATGTCCGGCTGGACTCGTCCTTCGGTTCTGCCCGGAAGACTCGTTACGGACATCCGCGGAACCCTCTGCTCGCTGTGGTCTGCCGGGCACCTGGAGATGGGTGTATTTATTTGCTCAGGGCGGGCAGCCTGTGGTAAGGAGGGGTCAGAGGTGACAGGCACACTTTTGTCACGTTCACCACTGGTTTTATTTAAAGTGGTGGCTCCGAGTCCTGGGCCTTGACCCCTAAAGACTTTTTATAACAGATGTTAAGGGCAGGGGAAGCCATCCACTGGCTGTGGACCACACTCCAGGTGAACACACGGCCCTCCAGGGACCTGCACCCCCGCCTAGGGTGTCTGGTTCCTTCCCAAAGTGCTCACTTGGAAAGAGCGTGGCTGCTGGCCTCTTCTAGAAGAGCCCCTTTGAGTCAGGAGTCCGGTGGGGACAGGAAGGAGAGGTCCATGGAGATTGACATGCTGGGGAAAAGGGTGCTCAGGTAAGCGTGTCTTCTTAGTCCTTGGAGGAGAGGTGGTGCCTCCTAAGTTTCCTTCGTGGAGTTGGGAGTCTCCTTGACTCCCTGCCGGGCCCTCTCCATCTTAGGGCTGACGGCCAAGAACTGAGGCTCCTGTCCTCACGTCTTTGACATCCTCTGCAAAGCACCAGAGACAGATATGCCAGTGTGAGTGGCTTTTCCTGGGCTTGCAGCGAGCTGGGATGGGCCATCCCTTCCTGAGTGCCCCCTTTCGCCTCAGTTGCAACCTCCAAACAGACAAATCATGAATGAGCTGGAATGCTGCAAGAATATGCATATAATAAATATATATCTAGACATAGAATATATATATATTTAGGAAGAGCTTTCATAGTGGCCAGCAGTCTTGTGGAGGACCCGGGTAACTCTTACCCTTGGCCCAAGGCAAAAGGTTTGCCTGTCTGGGGCCTGAGGTTGGGGAAGGCACGTAGCAGTGACCCTTGACTCTGGGTAAACATCGCCCTGGTCAGGGGGCACCTGCTGTGTCCCTGGCAGCAGCGTCTGCTGTCCTCCAGGCAGAGGTGGGGTAGCAGGCGAGGGGGCCAGCTGACAAGGGCCGCTCTGTGCTGGGCAGCTCTCCATCCGGGACCCTGGGAGCAAAGGGCTCAAAGCCCCCTGGTTTTCATGGCAAAGCCCCACCACCTCAGAGCTCCTTTAACATCTGTTAATTAAGTGCAATAAATTTTTCTAGAAAATGGCAAAGATGACTTCCAGGTGGATATTGCTGTCTTACAGTGTCGGGGATGCCAGAGCACCACTTGGTTTTATTTTTCTAAGTGCATGTGATGTGACAGAGTGTGTGGGGCTCTGTGCCCTCCCCCGGGAGCTGGCATTCCAGCAGGCCCCTCTCTCCTTCACCTGTGTCGGGGAAGGAAGCACGGCGCAAACCCCTTCTCCCCAGCCGGCCGGGAGGGCAGATGCGGAGCGTAGCCCACTGGCCTTATGTGCGTGTGTGCGTGCGAGTGTACCACTGCTGGTGGGCCTGAGTGACGTGGCGGGAGGGAAGCTGGGAATGTATCCTTTTCAAACAAAATTAAATATTTTGAGACGAGAATTGCGGGGCTGTCTTTTCTGTCCTCCTTCCCTCGTCAAGGCCGAGCCGCCCCAGCCAGTCTGTGCCTGTTTCCTCGTGTGTCAGAAGGAAGTCATCCCTGCCCCCTTAGCCACTCAGTTCACTGAGGAGGGACGAGTACTGGCCCCAGTATCGTCCTCAGCAGCTAGAACAAGTGAAAGTGCAGCACAGCTGGTTGGAACGCCAGGGAACTGTTCATGAGAAGTGTCCCCAGACAGGGAATCCTCAACAGCCATGTGCAAACGGTGCTCCTAGGAGGATCCTCGAGGTTTTCCTTGTTTCCCTTTGCCACATTTTCTGTCTACACCATGAGACCGTCACAGTTAAAAGACCAGGTTAAACACGGTGCAGCTGTCTGTTGGGCCGAGCCACTCAGCATTGGCATCCCCAGGTCCCCTGCTCAGGACAGTCCCAGGCTCCTGGGGTAGGGGCAGAACAGGGTGTCCCACCCTTGGCCGTTCTTACTGCCAGCTCCACCCCGCTTCCCGCATCTCCGCCCGCTTTGATGCTGCGTCTGCTCCGTGCGTGTGTGCGTGCCTGGAGCTGGTGCTGCCTGTGTGCGGCCATGGCCGTTCTCCCCTGCTTCCCATGCTACGTGCCGTTCCTGCTCCTGTGGTTTGACGGACCAGTAATCATTTCATTTCTAAGAGGGAAAAACGTGCATTTGGAGTTTGAAGATGGGCCGGCAAGGTGGACTTTTTTTAAGTGGCCATTTTACAAGAAACACTGAAGCTCAGAAAAGCAAAGTGATACGCCCCCAAACCAAAGCAGCAGGGCTAAAGTTCAAGCCCAGAGTGGGTCTCAACTCTTCAGATTCAGCTTCTTAGACTGTCCTTGGCATTGGGCTCAGGGCAGTGTCACTTACTCCCATCTTTCCACCAGCTCCTCCGGTCTTCCCATTCCTGACGACTTACAGAACCTTTCAGCTCAGCCTTCTCCTCCTCCCTGCTCCCAGGACTGTGAGCATGGGCTGGATGCTTTGAGGCGCTATCTTATTTAAACTTCACAGCGGGAATGTTGTTCCCCCACCACAACCCCGCACAGATGTGGAAACCAAAGTTTAGAGAGACGTCATTCAGCAAATATTTATTAAATGTCTATTTTGTGTCAGCCCTGCCTCCAGCCTTCACAATCTGCTTGTGAAGGACAAACATTACACAGAAAAAAGAGAATGATGGATTGCAGTAAGTGGTGCGGCTGAGGAGACTGGGGAGTCTGGGAGAGACCATTTATATTGGAGGGTCAGGGAAGATCTCTTTGTGGGTGGCGTTTAAGCTGAGACCAGAGGATAAAGGGATGTGACCTGCCCCCAAGGCTGCCACACAAGTTGGTCACAGAGCCAAGTCCATGGGGAGCTTCTGACCCCATCCACACACCTCAGTTCCCCGCATAGATGTGACCCAACCAGCTGGCTGAAGGGGTGGACACAGGAAAGCAGTTACAAGAGGGCCCAAGGTGTGTGAAAGTCTGATACCCCAGCCTCCTGTCGCTGAGGTTGGGAATAAGATGCCAAGAGGCCCAGGGAGGCAGATGTAACTCAAACAGATCCTTTGGCCCAGGGGTCACATCTTCAGGCAAAGGCCTTGTGCAGCAGGCCTGCCCCACCCCTGAACCACCTTGTGGCATCCAGGGGCTCCCCACATGGTTAGCTGACCCAGGTGGTGCTAGTGGTAAAGAATCCACCTGCCAATGCAGGAGACAGACCTAAGAGACATGGGTCAGATCTCTGGGTGGAGAAGATTCCCTGGAGGAGAGCATGGCAACCCACTCCAGTATTCTTGCCTGGAGAATCCCATGGACAGAGGAGCCTGGCGGGCTACGGCCCATAGGGTTGCAAAGAGTCAGACACAACTTAGCAACTTAGTACACATGCAGCCCTGGGCACAGCTGATTGGTCAAGGAATGGACATGTGACCCAGCTGGGCCTATGAAGCCCTTCCCTGAGATTTGTGCCCTTGAGGTCTCTGGAAAAGATCTGTTGTGATCACTGTTTTCTGCTCTGGGTGCAAATGCTTTCACCCAGAGTGGAGATTCTTGTGGTCTCAGGAAGCATGGGGGCTGTGGTCTGGCGAGCATGTGGCAGGTAAGAACACAGGCTTGGAGTTAGTCCCAGGTTCAATTCCGCCTCCATCACCAATTTGGGGTGTGACCTTGGGCAGTTCACTTTCCCTGTCTGGGCTTCTGGTTTTTTTATCTATAGAATGGGCCCCAGCCTCACAGGCAGCTCACACAGTGTGGGTGCTCCTCACGTGGCAGCTGCCACTGTGGCAATGCTGCAGAGGGTGCTGACCGACAGGGACGTGAGCCTTCGGGGCCTGGCAGCCGTCAGCCATGAGCAGCAGGCAGGGTGGGGGTGAGGGGGTGTCCACCGGGTGATGTGGGATCCAGCCAGAGCTCCCAGGCCCCACCTCATGAGCTAGTTCCCTCTCTGTACAGCAAGGACGTGCCGCATAGATAATGTTCGAGTGCCTAACACAGGGCTCCCTCCCGCCCGCCTCCCTGGAGGACAAATCCCCCAAAGCTGGACACATGCCCCCTTTCTTGATTATACCCAGCGACTAGACAGCTCCACACCTCCCAGCAGCTGCGCCACAGCGGCCCAGTTGGCAGCTCCTGATGTCAGCACCTAATCCGGGAAAGCTGCCCGCCAGAGGTGGGGCTGAGCAGCAGAGGAAATGGAAGACAGGTTTGAAGGTGGGTGCCCACAGCCCCCCAGCCAGCCCTCTCTGCGCCCTCCTCAGCGTCTCGCTTCAGCATAGCCTCCCAGCCAAGCTGGCCAACGCCTGGACCCAGAGGGGCAGGGACTGCTGCGTGGCGCACCAGGCTCAGCCTCCTTCAGCTCCCAGGCTGGAGCGGCCTCCAGGCTGGGGAGGGGCAACCACTCACGCCTATACTCCAGGCTGAGTCCCAGTCCCAGTGGGGTGGGGGCTTGGGGGCTGTGGGGAACAGAATGGGCTGGAAGTCAGCAGGGCTGTGTTGCTTGGGGCTGAAGAGCATGGCTGTTTTCCTGGGGTCTGACCCAGGTCTGTTGAAGGCTGGAGCATGCCCCCGAGTCCAGGTCTCTGAAGAACTGCTAGACCAAGCTCAGATCACCCTAGGAGCCCACCCTAGAGCCTTCCAAGGCCTCTGGGGTATGGCTAGAGCAAGCGGTGGTGCCCAAAGCTGGGATCAGAGTTTTGAGCCGATAGCCAGTGCCAAACCCACCAGACTTGCTAGGCTCCTCCTTGCTCAGGGCCTCAGTTTCCCCATCTGCCCAGAACACCAGACTTGTGGATCTCAGTACTGATTTCCAGACTGGGGAACACCACAGGCCTTTGCCTGGGGTGTTGGGGCAAGCCAAGCCTTACCTTTCATCTCTTCTCTGCCTCACAAACTCCTGTCCATTCCTCCAGGCCCCAGTCAGCTGTCACCTCCACCAGGAAGGCTTTACCAACACTTCTGAGAACCAGTTGCTGCTCCTGCACGGTCCCACACCACAACTTCTTTGGCAGGTCCCCCCAGCTAGGCCCAGTCCCTCCCTTACCCTGAGGTGAAGATACTATGTGTTGAAACTTATGAAATGCTTAAAACAGTGCCTGGCACGGAGCAAGCAGCCACGAAAAGTGAAGTGAAAGTCGCTCAGTCATGTCCAACTCTTTGCGACCCCATGGACTATACAGTCTATGGAATTCTCCAGGCCAGAATACTGGAGTGGGTAGACTTTCCCTTCTCCAGGAGATCTTTGCAAGCCAGGGAATGAACCCAGGTGTCCCACATTGCAGGCAGATTCTTTACCAGCTGAGCCACCAGGGAAGCAAGACACTGTAGGTGCTAGCTATTACTCTCATCACCACCTGTATTTTACAGGTGAGGAAGCCAAAGTTCAGAGAGCAGAAACGACTTGTTCTAATTCTACTTCTTGTCAGTGGTAGAGCCAAGATTTGGACCCAGACAGCCCAACTCCAGGGCCCTCTCTTTCAGCCTCCCTGCCTCCAGTAACCCAATCCCTCCCCGAGGGTACCCATCCTGTCCCCATGCACCTGGGAAATGCCCCTAAGGTTCTCTCTCTCCTGGGTCATCAGCCCCTCTCCACAAGATCGTTCTGTCAGCCCGAAACATACTATAAGATCTTCCATCCTAAAAATTAAATAACTGAGTCCTCATGGCTCCCCAGCTACCACCATTCACCTGCTCCCTGTATAGTGAACTTCCACCGGCCCCCTCAGACTTCCACCGTCCACTGAAGCCACCTTCGCAGGGTTACCCTGGAGACTCCCTTGGTGTAGCACATCAACCTGGGTCAGTCTCAAGCTCATCTTTCTTGACCTCTGAGCAGCGTTCGGCCCAGTTGCCCACTCTGGCCTCCTTGAAACCCTCTCCCCACCAGCTCCAGGTTTGCCTTCCTCCCTGGCTGTTCCTCCTGTCCCCCCGAACTCTAAATATCAGAAGCCCCAGGGTCAGCAGGTGGCCAGGTCCACGCCGGGAGCGCCATCCATACGCCAGCCATTTCCTGTGACTTCAGCCTCACGCTCTGCCCCGAGCTGCAGACACCGTGCCTCCTCCCACTCCCTCGCAGCTCTGCCTTGATCTGCCCAGAGGCTCCTGGTCTCCCTCCACCTGTTCCTCCTCAGTCTTCCCTTCAAAAGAAAGGACCCCACCGTCCCTCGGGTGCTCATAACAGAGCCCTGGGGTCATCCCAGATCACCTGCTTTATCTTACAGCCCCATCCAATCTGTCCGCGGTTCTTGTCAGTTCTAGAATCCAGCCACGTCTCTCCGCCCCCAAACACACCCCATGGTGAATGAACCATCATATGTCCTGCCTGGGTTCCAGCAGCCTCCTCTGGCTTGCCTGTTTTTACCTTGCAGCCTGTCCTCCTCACAGCTGCCTACAACCACGTCATATCCCATGGTTCCCAGCACGCTCAGAAACAAACCTGTCAACATGGCCTAAAAGGCCCTCTGAGAGCTGGCCACCTACCCCATGCACTTCCCCTCCCTCTCCACCCCTTTTGACCCTTTTGCTCCTCCTGGGTCACGGCCAAACCCTTCCCATCTCGGAGCCTTTGCACTTGCCATTCTGTCTGCATGGCGTGCTGTCCCCTAGATCTTCTCAGCCCAACCCCATTCCCAGTGCCTGGCCTGCCTGGGGCTTGGTACAGTTGTTCCGATGCTAAGTCGTGTCCGACTCTTTGTGACCCCATGGACTGCAGCACGCCAGGCTTCCTTGTCCTTCCCTGTCTCCTGGCGTTTGCTCAGACTCATGCCCATTGAGTTGGTGGTGCCATCCATACATCATAATTACCGGCTCACTAAGTTTGTCCGCTGAACCTAGAGGGAAAGGATGACCTCACCAGGGGCAGTGTAGCAGGAGTGCCTTTGCCACCACAAGGTGGCGCTGCAGACACGTCCCTGGGCCGTGACCTCTGGTCCAGCCTCCAGATTCGTCCTCTCAGCAAACCTAGCCCGGCCTCCCGTGCCAGGCGGTGCTGAGAGGCACCAGCTGCCCTGGCCCCGCCCAGCCTGCCCCAGCTGCTACTGGCAGACCCCGTCTAGGGGTATCCAAAGAGCCTTGGAAGGAAAGGAAAGCTGTCTGCCTCCGAGGGCCTGGACTTCTAGGCTCTCTCTGGGGAGGGAGTGGATATGTAAGCCTGAGACAGTGGGGTGGGGAGAATCGGGGCTCAGCAAATGGGAGCAAGGTGTCTGGGATGAGGAGTTCTGGGGAGTCTGCCCATCGAGCCGGGGTGGTTTGCATCCCACCTTCCTCTGTCTTCTGTATGACTTTGACAAGCCCCAAAGAGGACATCAGGCCTTGCCCAGCCTTCCAGAGCAGCTGTGAGGAGTCAGTTCAGTTCAGTCACTCAGTTGTGTCCAGCTCTGTGACCCCATGGACGGCAGCATGCCAGGCTTCCCTGTCCATCACCACTGGAGAAGGGAATGGCAAACCACTTCAGTAGTCTTGCCTGGAGAACCCCATGAACAGTGTGAGGAATCAAGGCTGCCATTTTCAAATGGACTTTTCAAGTAGAATCTCGTTTTCAGCCACAGTCTTCTCCAGAAGGCCAGCATATGAAACTGATAAAAGAGGTGTTTCATCAGCATATGTTTCCAAGCTCAGGGTGCTGACAGATCCTCCGTATAAAGTCACTTGAGAGGGTAAGTGTGTGACGACTGTGATGGACACGCACCCTGCCCCGGGTGTGGGGGAGGGCCGTGGTGCCTCCGGGAGCTGCCCCAGCGCCCAGTCTATTTCTGCAGCTTGTCTGAGTTGCACGGCATTCAGAAAGTCTCGAGGCCCACAGGCAACAAGCTGTTTTTAAAAATGAATCCAAATCAATCCTCAGTGACAACCCCAAGGCCCAGGCAAGGATTTCAGGTGTCTATAGAGCCCGACCGGAGAAGGCAATGGCACCCCACTCCAGCACTCTTGCCTGGAAAATCCCATGGACGGAGGAGCCTGGTAGGCTGCAGTCCATGGGGTCGCAAAGAGTCGGACATGACTGAGCGACTTCACTTTCACTTTTCACTTGCATGCATTGGAGAAGGAAATGGCAACCCACTCCAGTGTTCTTGCCTGGAGAATCCCAGGGATGGGGGAGCCTGGTGGGCTGCCATCTACGGGGTCGCACAGAGTCGGACATGACTGAAGCGACTTAGCAGCAGCAGCATAGAGCCTGATGACCCTCCAGCCCTGGCAGTGGGACCCTGGCAAGCCCCTTACCCTCTCTGGGCTCCAGGAGGCACAGGGGCCTGTGATCCACCTCCAGGGGCTCATCTGTTTACTCTGGCAGGTTTGGATTTGGTGGTCAGATATATTTGGCCAATGGCCTGGCTCCCTGTGGCCCTCAGAAGCCTGGTGGATGCGGTCAGACAGCAGAACATGTGTGGAGAGAACTTTCAAGGAAGGGCTGAGGACTCAGCAGGGCTGTGGGAGACAGGGTAGGCAGGGTGAGGTGGGGTGGGGTCAGAAGGGGCAGGAGCTGACTAAGCCCTGAGAGTTTAAAAATAAACCCTGAGTGCTGTCAGCCACAGCCAGCCACGGCTCCCAGGCCCTGGTGACATCACCAGGGCACAGGATGTCCCTGGCAGGGCTGGAGAGGGGGACATGGCAGGGCAGAGTGGTCCTCATCTGCCCTTTCTGCAGCTGGGCGCTGTTTGCATTTGGTGAGAGCCAGCCTAGGTTGTCACTGTCCAGAGGGCCTACCCGGGGCCCCTCCTCCCCCAACACTCAGGAGTATTTCATTTTGCATTTGAGAAAACTGAGGCCCGGGGAACTTGTGACTTGCCTGAGGCCCCCTTCTTTGAGGGATTTGGCGGCTCCAGAACTGGAAGCTAGCAGTGCGGGCCCTCAAGTAGTGACTCTTGAAGTCTAGTGGGCATGGGGTGGGGAACCATCTGGGGAGAAGGCTCACTTGGACGAGGGCAGGGGGAGGCACCAAGTAAGCAAATGCCCAGGACCAAGACCGCGCTCAACACTGTTCAGAACAAACACGGTCTGATCTGAAGGAGGGACTGGCAGGGCTCAGTGCTGCCCCCATTTTCCAGATGAGGAAATGGAAACGCAGGAGCACAGAATCACCTACTCCAGGCCTCACGGCACATCACGCCTGGTGCGGACGGGTCCCTTCTCTCCTGGCAGTCCCCAGTTTGAGCATCTGGAGCTGGGTGGGGGCGGTATGGATGGCTGCCATGGGGATCCAGGGAAGAGGCGGGAGGGAAGCCCTGCCACCACTGCTGTCCGGGTGTTCTGTTCGGCCTCCCTACCATCCCTCCTCCTGGGCTCCGAGCGCCACTCAGGACCACATCTGTCCTCTCGGCCTGGCTAAGAGTCTCCCTGAACATCCAGCCTCATCTCTCACCATGTTCCTGACACTCAGACCTGCTGAACTGCTCATAGATTCCTTCAGAGATTGCTATTTCAGGCCACTGAGCAGTTGAACAAGATGTTCCCGCTGCTGGAATGCCCCCTCCTGTATCGTATCTTCGTGGGGAACTCCTATTCACCCTTCATGATTCCACTGTGAGCCATCATTGCTCCATCAGATCACAGTTATCACTGTGACGGGAATTGCTGTTTGCTGCCTGCCTCTCTTCCTGGACTGGCAAGTCTTAAGGCCGAGCACTACTCCAAACCCAGCTTGGATGAACGAATTAGATTGAGCCTTATAAGGTGGGGGCAAGGCCCATTTTGCAGGAGAATGGTGGGATCTGTTGTATCCCTTAGTTCGCTTTTCTGATGGGGTTGGGAATGTTGCATGAAGGCCACAATTCATTCTCTGGCTAAGTCCCCCGGTCTACCCTCCCCCCAGGCCCTTAATTGCTCTGCCCTAACCTCTCTGATGGATCATCGAAAAAGCAAGAGAGTTCCAGAAAACCATCTATTTCTGCTTTATTGACTATGCCAAAGCCTTTGACTGTGTGGATCACAATAAACTGTGGAAAATTCTGAAAGAGATGGGAATACCAGAACACCTGACCTGCCTCTCAAGAAACCTATATGCAGGTCAGGAAGGAACAGTTAGAACTGGACATGGAACAACACACTGGTTCCAAATAGGAAAAGGAGTACATCAAGGCTGTATATTGTCACCCTGCTTATTTAACTTACATGCAGAATACATCATGAGAAACGCTGGGCTGGAAGAGGCACAGCTGGAATCAAGATTGCCGGGAGAAATGTCAATAACCTCAAATATGCAGATGACACCCACCCTCAAGGCAGAAAGTGAAGAAGAACTAAAGAGCCCTTGATGAAAGTGAAAGAGAAGAGTGAAAAAGTTGGCTTAAAACTCAACATTCAGAAAACTAAGATCATGGCATCCGGTCCCACCACTTCATGGGAAATAGATGGGGAAACAGTGGAAACAGTGTCAGACTTCATTTTGGGGGGCTCCCAGATCACTGCAGATGGTGATTGCAGCCATGAAATTAAAAGATGCTTACTCCTTGGAAGGAAAGTTATGACCAATCTAGACAGCATATTGAAAAGCAGAGACATTACTTTGCCAACAAAAGTTCGTCTAGTCAAGGCTATGGTTCTTCCAGTAGTCATGTATGGATGTGAGAGTTGGACTATAAAGAAAGCTGAGTGCGGAAGAATTGATGCTTTTAAATTGGTGTTAGAGAAGACTCTTGAGAGTCCCTTGGACAGCAAGGAGATCCAACCAGTCCATCCTAAAGGAGACCCGTCCTGGGTGTTCATTGGAAGGACGGATGTTAAAGCTGAAACTCCCAATACTTTAGCCACCTCATGGAAAGAGCTGACTCATTGGAAAAGACCCTGATGCTGGGAGGGATTGAGGGCAGGAGAAGGGGACAACAGAGGATGAGATGGTTGGACGGCATCACTGACTCAATGGACATGGGTTTGGTTGGACTCCGGGAGTTGGTGATGGACAGGGAGGCCAGGCTAGCCGCGGTTCATGGGGTCCCCAAGAGTCTGACACCACTGAGCGACTGAACTGAACTGAATTTCTCCTTTCCATCCTGCTCCATCAAACCAAAGAAGGGGTAGTTCCAACCTGCCACCCTCCTGCTGTCTGCTTTCTCCCTTCCCCAAAAGCAACCACAGGACAGACCATTCCCAAATCTTAGAAAGCTCAGAATTCTCCTAGGGAACGTGCTTCAAATGCAGAATCCCAGGCGTCATTCCCGGGAGGCCCACACGAAGGGACCTGGAGCGGAACCCCGGAATCCACATTGCAAGAAGCCTTCCAGTGGCCCCAAGGAACCTACTTTTGGAGCTTCCTGGGATGCCATGACCACCAGGGAGGGAGAGCCAGTGCCGTCCAGGAGGGACCTGGGACTGAGGATAACCTCGGATGGTAGTTGCCACGCTTAGGCGCAGGGCTTCCTCCGTCTACGCGCCAAAGGTGGGCCCAAAGGCCCGCATTTGCTGCACCAGCTGCGTGTGCAGGCCTCAGCGCCGGGCTTGCAGCCGCCTCCCCTCGGTGCTGGGGAGACAGACGCGGTTATAAATAACAGCGAGGCCGGGTGGATGAAGTAAGTGCGAGCAGGGAGGCAGGAACCGCCGCCGGCGAGCGGGGGAGGCAGAGGCGCTCCAGAGGAGCTCCCTCGGGTCCCGGGTGACCTTAGGGACGGTGGGGACGGCGGGGTGCGGGGGAACCTCCGGGCCTCGAGGCGGGGCCGAGTCGCTGCCGAGCTTCCAAGCCAGGCCCAAGCGGGAGGAGTGACCAGGCCGGGTCAGGCTCTGGAGAGGAGGCTGCGCGGCGCCAAGGCCGGGCACTGGAGCCAGTGAGGGGCTGAGTACAGGGCTCCCCCACGCCCCGGGGAGCGGCCTCGGCCCCTCCGCACGCCCAGGCCCGGCCTCGGCGACTTCGCCGATTCTGCTTTAGGCCTTGGTCTCCCCAGTGTCAGGCCCCCCTGGTACGCCAGCTCTCGGGGGCCGAGGACGGGGTTGCGGGAGGTGGAGGGATGGAGAGGTGGAGGGGTGGAGGGGCGCGGAGGGGGCTGCCCTAGTGTCGAGAGGACGGAACAGCCGGGCTCTTCCCGGGAACTGCTCTTCCCCCAGCGGCTCCCCTCCCCTTCCCCCCCTGCACTGACGCTCGCCCCGCCCCGTTCTGACGCTCGCCCCGCCCCGCCC
>SJYT01064098.1:252534-269763 GCA_006410635.1 Cephalophus harveyi
GGTCCCGCGCCACCGGTTACGTAACCCCGCCCCTGCCCTGCGCCATCCCTATCGCTTTCTGCTGGGGTCTAGCAAAGGTTCGGCCTGGACCCTGTCTCTCGGGGTCAGTTTTCCACTCCCAGCACTTTCCCCTTCTACTTAACGCCAGAGGGGAAACTGAGGCAGCTGTCCAGCAGAGCACAGCGAGCGGGGCGGTGCACGGGGGGATGGGAGTGACCGCTCTCGCCCGGATCTTGGGGCCCCCGGAGGAGCCTAGATTGCGGTGAGAGCCCCAGCTCCGGGTGGGGCCCGCGGCTTCCTCCTCTGAACAAAAGTTCCCTCCCTGGCCTTGACCCTGGGGGCTCTGGAGGTCCCCTGCTGAGGAATCTTCCGCACTGTGCGTGGGCCGCCGGTATCTTGAATTCTGAAGTCAGGCAGTGAGGCCCAGTGGTGACTGATCCGTCCGCCCACCCTCTGAGTGACCTTGGGTAAATTGCCTCTGGGTCTCAGTGTCCCCACCTAGGAAATGGGGCTGCTCACGGGCCCTCCTTCTCATGTCCTAGGGAAGAACCCTGCATGTCAGCACCTGCTGGGTACTTAACAAGGTAACTATGAACTGTCCTCCTCAACTCACCCCTCCCAGGACCTGACACAGTGCAGGGCCTGGACCTGGCGCTGGGCTGGTAGGCGGTGCCCCCGCCCGGCCAGTCAGCTCCCAGTGGACCTTGGCTTTTGCCCAGGGAGCACGTGGTCCCGGTCTGCCCTGTGGCCTGGCTGGCAGCTGCAGGTGGGGCTGATCCTGCAGGGGCCGCTGGTGACGCACAGCAGACCCTGCCCAACTGCCCTCCCACAAGACCCCTGGGAGCACCCGGGGGTTCCCTGCAGTACCACCCTTGTTTGCACTCTCTGAAGTAGCCCACCCAACATGTTTTGAGGACCTTCTACAAGCAGACTTTGGGATGAGAGAGGTATCTGTCCAGACCTTTGTGGTGCTTAGACACAATGGGAGCCTCAGTCTCTCATCTGCAACATGGGGATAATCACATCTCCCTTCCCTCTTCCTTAGCCTCTGCCAGGATGAGATGAAATGCCTCTAGCCCTGCTCCCCTTTATCGGGCCTGGAGTGTGAGCGCAGGGCTGTATGTTCACTTTACCTTCAAACAGCAGGTTGAGGTGAGAACTGGTGCCCTTTTACAGCTGACGGCAAGCGGTGGAATAACTCCTCCAGGCAGGTGATGAAAAGTCCTAGTCTGCCCAGGTGCACAGGCACTTTCAGTGGGAAAACCAGGAGTCCCCCAGGCCACATGCATCTCACAGGTGACAGTGTCTTGAGTGTAAAATCTGGCAGTCCAGCTCCAGAGCCCGCATGCAACAGCACCAGACTGTCTTTCCCTCCATCCATATTTGCTGGATGAGCGAAAACATCTCTCCCCTGACCTGCCCCCAAACCTTGCTGAGCACCTTGGCTCACAGTCTAGTCCGCTCTCCGCCAAGAGAGTCCTAAGGGAAGCAAGTGTGGCCTCTGGGTTCTGCTGCTGAGTGTCTAGGACCCCCTTGCCCTCTCCCTCATTCTGCTCTGCAGAGGGAACCCCCAGGGTCCACCCGTCAGGCTCCTCCCTGCTGGGGGAAGCTGGGTTTCCTTGGGGGGGGGGGCACTGCTCCTTGATATCATCTGTGTCCCTTTGTTCTACATCTCAGTTTCCTCACCTGTAAAAGGAAGGTGATAAAGCCTGCTTTCCCGGTACCCAGGAGGCCCTCAATATATTGATATAAATGTTGTTATAATGTGACTATAGCAAACTGTTCCATCAATGGTTCCCTCTGTGAGGGTGACTATCCTGAATGCTTTCCGTGCGTGCCTGCATGTGTGTGTGTGTGTGTGCGCACACGTGTGTACCCACTCACTCAGCTGTGTCTGACTCGTTGTGACCCCATTGACCATACCCCATCAGACTCCTCTGTCCATGGGATTTTTCAAGCAAGAATACTGGAGTGGGTTGCCATTCCCCACCCCCACCAGGGGATCTTCCCCACCCAGGGATCGAACCTTTGTCTCCTGCGTTTCCAGCATTACCCAATTATAGCAAACTATTCCATCAAGGGCTTCCTCTGTGAGGGTAAGTAGCCTAAATGCTTTCAAGTACTAAAGCCCACGGAAGTCGATGCCATTTTCCAAGTGGAGCTCTGTGTCTCAGGGAGGTTGTGAACTGCCTCAGGCCACAGCAGTGAGGGTCAGGACCTTGGTTTTCAGGGTTCTATATTCTTGGCGAACTTAGCTCCAGTGACAGCGGCTGCGGGTGACATGCAGCCACTAAGGCCCAGTGTAGGGAGGGATTGCTGAGGTCCCCACAGGGCGCCAGGCCCCCTGCCTGCCTCCCGGATAAGCTGGTCCGCTCCTTGCCCAAGGTGGCAGGACAGGTTGTAAGAACCAGCCTTTGCTCAGGCCAGGCTGCTCCCCCCCACACTGGGCTGGCTGCCAGAACCCTCTGCCAGCCACTGTTCCCTGTCCGCCAGCCAAGCTGCGGAGCAGTCCAGGACATTGTGTCCAGAGAGAGGGCCAAGTGGGCCCCTCGCCCCTGGCCGATGACCTCCTGCTCCACCCCTCTGGGCTTCAGGCCAGCGTTCCCTGTCCCCGGGCCTGGCACGTCTTGGCCCCTCCTGCCTCTCTGTGAGCCCTGCTGAGGAGGGGTGCCCGCTGCTCCAAACCATGCCCTCTCCCCAGCAGATGACCCGAGTCCAGAGAGACAGGCTCCCTGGTGTGCCTTTCCCATGAAGCCAGCTGGGTTCCTGAGAAGCATGTTTCCCTGCCCCTGGCAGTTTTGCTCTGCCTGTCCCTGTCCCCAAATCCAGCCAGGCCCAGGTGAGAGGCCCCCTTGGGCAGAGAACCAAGACGGGAGAGGCCACGGCCTTGTCTCCCCACCCCTCGTGGCCCAGGGCTAAGAAAGCTGAGCTGCAGAGACAGGCGGGGGTTTGGGCAAAGCCCCACAGTGGCTGAGAGCTGAGAGTTCACGGAGAGTGGGGCAGGCAGGGGGTTGCCTTGAGGAGTGGGGGCACAGAGAGGGAAGGAGCACCGAGGCTCCATCCCCCACGGCTCCCTGCTGCCCCCTTTGCCAAGTTCTCGCCATGTGGTTTTGATTCTCTGAGGGTATTTTTCTCATTTGTTTATCAGGATTACTATCTCTCTTGCCCACTGGAACATGAGCCCAGTGCGGGCAGGGACTATGACTTGTCTCACAGCTTTATCGAGGAATAATCGATAAACAGTGATGATGGTTTCATAGTATATAATATGTCAAAACATGAAATTTTCAGTCATCCCCCCCAAAATTCCTATGTTCCCTTCTTTAATCCCCCCTTCTGGCCCTTCCCCTCCTCCTCCTGTCCCCAAGCAACCACTTACCTGCTTTCTTTTGCGACCTGATTAGTTTACATTTTCTAGAATTTTCCATAAGCAGATTCAAACAGTATTTTTTTTTTTTTTTGCTCGATCACTCAGCATTAATATTTTGAGCTTCATTCGTATATCAGTACTTTTTTTTTTTTTAATTGCTGAGTAGTTTTCCGTAGTGTGGATTACTAGGGTTTGTTCAGCCATTCACCTCCTGAAGGACATTTGGGTTGCTTACAGTTTAGGGCTAACACATAAAGCTGCTATGAACATTTGTATACAAGTCTTTGTATGGACATTTATTTCCTTTTCTTCTTGGTGAATAGAATGGAATGGGGGGGGGGATTATGTTGTAGATAAATGCTTAACTTTTAAAGAATCTTCTAAATTATTTTCCAAAGTGGTTGTGCCATTTTCCATTTCCACCAGCAGTGTATAATAGTTAATAATTCCTCCAACCTATGTCTCCTGGCATTGGCGGGCGGATTCTTAACCACTGGACCACCAGGGCAGTCGGAAACTGCCTGATAACTGACTTGTAACATTGTATTAGTTTCAGGTGTGCAACATAATGATTTGATACTTGTATATACTGTGACATAGTATAGTTGAGTCTTGAAAGTTCCTCATGGATTCTCTATGAAAACTCTTACAAAGACTTTGTTTTGCAAATGTCTTCTTCCAGTCTGTAGCTTGTCTTTTTATTCTCTTAATAGTATCTAAGGGAAGTTTTTTATTTTGATAAAGTCCAACTTATCAGTCTTTTATGGATCATTCTTAAGATCACAAAGATTTTCTCTTCTCTTTCCTTAAAAATTTTTATTGCACGGGGTCTTTGTTTTGGTGCGCAGGCTTTCTCTACTTGTGGCGGAAGGTCTTCTCGTGGCAGTGAACAAGCTTCTCTCGTTGTGGGCCATAGGCTTTAGGGCCAGAGGGCTCAGTACTTGTGGTGCATGGGCTTAGCTGTCCTGCAGCATATGGATCTTAGTTCCCGACCAGGGATGGAACCTGAGTCTTCTGCAGGAAGGCGGATTCTCAACCAATGGACAGCCAAGAAAGTTTCTCTTCTGTTTTCGTTTAGACGTCTTATAATTTTCGTTTTACTTTTCCACCCTCTGGATATCTCTGTCGCTTCGTGAAGGAGGTCATCTGCACTTACTGTGCCCACAGCTTCACTCCCTCGCGTCTCTGCTTTCCAGTCTTGTTCCTTTCCTGCCTCTCTACCCACTGCAGGGAGCCCCTCAGTGCTGAGTCTAGGTGCCATTGCACTTGGCATGTGTGCTGGGCTGCAGCTACGCCCCCGTGACCCTCTGTCAACCCTCTGAAGAGGCTTTAGGCTGGATAGGAGCCTCCTCTGGGGCACTTAGGCTTCCCTTGTGGCTCAGAGGGTACAGTGTCTGCCTGGAACGTGGGAGACCTGGGTTTGGTCTCTGGGTTGGGAAGTTCCCTTGGAGAAGGAAATGGCAACCCACTCTAGTACTCTTACCTGGAAAATTCCATGGGTGGAGGAGTCCGGTGGGCTACAGTCCATGGGATCACAAAGACTCGGACACCTGTACCTTCACTGGGGCACCTATGGCCCCCTGAGCATCCTTCTGCCCTGGAGCTGAGCCTGCAATGGAAGCGCGGAGTCTTAATCACTGGACCACCAGGGAAGTGCCTTCATTCCACCAGTAGTTCCCCTGTCCTCCAGCAGGCCCATGCCCAGAGCCCAGGTCAGGACCTACCACCAAGAAGGGGCTCTGGGCAGGTTTGTTGACTGAAGGTGTGAGAGAACCCTTTCTGTCTGCTCCAGGCCTGAGCAGATGGGGCACCCTGGGGATGAGTGACAACCCTCACGTTGGAGATTGGATCCCAGCTCGCCATCGGGGGTGGGGGACCCATGATGTTGCCTTGAGAACTTCTTCAGCCTCATCTCGTGCTGCTTGCCTATCTCTTATTGCTTAGTCACTAAGTCTTGTGTGACTCTTTTGCGACCCTGTGGACTGTAGCCCACCAGGCTCCTCTGTCCGTGGGATTTTCCAGGCAAGAGTACCGGAGGGGGTTGCCATTTCCTGCCCCAGTCCCTTGTTGATGGCTGGTCTCATTCCCTGGGCACACCATGCTTGTTCCTACCTCACCCGGGGATGTGGCTGGCTCTTCTGCTGTTCTCTCTGCTAGCACTCTTGTAATTCAGGTCGCAGGTTGAAAGCTCCCTCCTTGGGCTGGTTTGCTTTCCCCCGACCAGCCAGTCTCAAGGGGTTACTTGGTCACTGGCTGCCATCCCCAGTTTTGATTGTCTTAGTGGAACATCCTCACCGTCTGATATATCCATCACTTTTTTGTGTGTGTGGTTCATAGAAAGTAGCTTCATGAAGACACCTGGGGGACTTCCCCGGTGGTCCAGTGGTTACAACTCCATGTTCCCAATGCAGAAAGTACGAGTTCCATCCCTGGCTGGGGAACTTCCCGCATGCTGCGTGCCTGAAACCGTGTCCAGCACTAATGGGGGCTCCGTATAGTATAGAATGGTAAACCTTGAATGTTGGGTGATTTCCTACTGCAGGTGGGGGCAGAGCTGGCCTCAGAAGCCAGATGTCCAGGTGGCTGGGCCAGGCATCTTCTCCTCCCTGGACTCACCCAGCCCTGCCACAGCCCAGCAGGATTCTGAGCGAGTCCTCACGCCTGCGGGGCTCTCGGCCCATCGCTCTTTGCTCCCCTCTCTGGGGAAGGTGCCACAGCCCATGGTCCAGGGCCCTCACCAGGGCTCAGGACCCAGTGGGGCAGGAAGAGGTGCTGGCCCAGGGTCCAGCCCCAGTGGCCTAGCTGGACAGGGGCCGAGACTCACTGCCTCTTGTACAAATGGGACAGAAGTCAAGGGGAGAGACAGATATCTGAGGTTACACAGAGTCGGCAGCTATGAGGACTGATTTCTTTCGCTGGCAGATGAAATTCCCCAAGTTAAAACCCAGCAAATCAGCAGGTTCCTGTTGCCTGGGCGGGTCCCAGCCTGCCCTTAGGCCCTGCCCACTCAGAACTTGGCCAGAGTGGCCAGATCCAGGGAAGGGAGGACGGAGGACAGGCATGCGGCCCTCCACCCCATGACTCACTGGGGGGCGGTGGCAGTGAGGGGCCCAGACAGCGGCATCCCCTTGGCCTCGGGACTGGCACTGATTCAGGCAGGCAGTGGCGAATGGAGCCGGGTTCTCCCGCCGCCATGACTCACCCCTCCCCGCCCACCTGCTCTCCAGGGAGAAACTCCCAGGTGGTTTCGGGGCTCACATCCGGAGTGACCGGCATCCTTCCCAGGACACCGCCTTGCTGGGCGACAGCAGCTTCCCTCCCCTGCGGAGGGCAGGCTGGGGGCCAGCCTAGCGTCTGCCCTGAGAATGAAGTCTCTTTTCCACCCCAGCCTGGTCTTGCTGTCGGCAGGGTTGGGTTTCTGCTTGTGTGCTGAATCAAGGAAGCTTCCTGGACTCGTTGGCTGGTGGTGTTTGCGGATGGATGATTATGGCCTTGATGATGAAATGATACTTGTCATTTACTCTGGGCCAGCAACCTGTGCTCAGCATTTCCCACTCACTACTGTAGTTAATTTTCACAAGTAGGTGTAATTATTATCCCCATTTTAGAGGTGAGGGAACTGAGGCCCCTGAGTAGGTGGAGTGGTTGCTTGAGGTCACCCAGCTCGGGAGTGGCAGGGTTGGGACTGGAAACCTCGTTCTTCTCAGGGAGCAGGGTCCAGATGCCTCCCTGCTGGGTGCCCTCTTGACACACTCCCTGGGGAGGGGCCATGGCCTTGCTCTGCCCCTTCCTGGCTCTTCTTCGCCTCCCGATCCCTGGGCTCCCAGGCCCCCTGTGCACACCTGTCCTGTCACTACTCTCCCGCTGCGCCCAGGGCTGTGGGTGCTCACGGAGCATTTGTGAATAAATGAGCCTTTTCCCCAAGGAATTCTGGGTCTACCCGAACGTTCTTTCTCCCCTAACCCCCAGGTCTTCCCCTGCCCCACTTCAGAGCCAGCCATTGATGATTAAGTGGACGCATGGACACGTGAACCAATCATGTCTGTGCCTGAGCTGTGGAGAATTTGGAGGTGTGTTCACGTCTGGAGTCTCTGGTCTGCTCTCTAGTTGCAGCGCGTGGGCTTCTCATTGCAGTGGCTTCTCGTGTGAAGCACGCGTTCTAGGCTCCTGAGCTACAGCAGTTGCAGCCCATGGGCTCAGCAGTTGCAGCTCCCAGGCTCTCAAGCACAGGCTCAGCAGTTGTGGCGCATGGGCTTAGTTGCTCCGTGGCATGTGGGATCTTCCCGGATCAGGGACCAAACCGGTGTCTCCTGCACTGGCAAGTGATTCTTTACCACTGAGCCACCAGGAGCCCTGGCGTTCTTTCAGTTGGAGGGGCTGGCTGGGGAGGCGATCTTGGCACCTGAACTGGGCCTCCAGGTGCCTCCCCCAGGCCTGTCAGCTCTCTGGCACGTGCCCAGGAAGTGGGACTGAGTAGCTGGGGGCCCCAGCTCTAGCAGGGTCTGTGCTAGGTGTTTTATTTATATTGACATAAATAGGGGTGAACATGTGAGGGGCCCTGGGGCCCACAGGCAATGGGCTGCCTGAGCCCAGGGACACGTAGACAGGCTGGGCTTCTCCCTGCCAGGGCCGGGGAAAGGGAGACCTCTGCCAGGCCTGGCACCCTGGACTGGGGCTTCATTTCTCAACAGGCTCTGTTGGGGGAAGCGGCCCATGGAGGGGCTGGACATCAAGGGCTCCTGGGACCTTGTGCAGATGTGGTGCCTGGCTTGAGAGCTTCTAGATCCAGTCCACACACTTGGGTGGGCAGGGATTGGTGGTGTCCTTTCAGGGGAGCGGATAGGGGCCTGAGGAAACCCCCATCCTGCTGATGACCCAGAAGAGCCGCTTGTCCCCTGCCCCAGCCTGGAGGGGGCAAGATCAGACCTCCCATGCCCAGCCCGTCACTCTTCTGTGACAGTTACCATAGTTTTATAAAAAGGCACACATGGGTCAAAAAATCGACTTCCCCATTTATCAGTTTTATGAATTTAGCAGGTAGTCTAACATGGAGGCCATTTCTCAGTTGTACCATGGACATCATACCTGTTATCAGGTTGTTGTGAGGGTAAAACAAGATTCAACAAACACAGCTGCCCTCTTCATCCCGTGGGCCTTGTGGGGCTGGTGTGCATCTCCGCTGGGGAGGAGGTGCCAGGTCCCACGGTAGAGGAGATGGTGGAGGGTAGAGGAGATGGCTGAGTTCCTAAGAAAATCAGCAGATGGCAGGGCAGGGGGCCAGCTCCTCCCCAGGCCCAAGCTCAGGTAGGCCGCTTCACCCCTGAAGCACCTTGGGAATCACCCGGCCAAGAAGCACCAGGTTTCTGGACGGAACCTGACCTAGGTAGGCGCTTTTCCTCCTCGCCCACTCCTAAGGGTCTAGCAGCCTGAGGTGGAGAGCAGGCTGGAGGCTGAGCCCTCCCTGGGCTGCTGCTCCACAAGCTGGTGTGTCCTGTTCTCACCACTATCGGCAGAGGAAGCAGGGCAGTTCCCCACCTCATGGAACTGGTTTCCAGCGTGGGAGTGGGCACCCCGAAGTGTACTGTGCTGATGGGCTAGGTGATAAAAAGGGGCCCGCAACACCTTGACCCTCCAGGGGCTCACGTGAGGATGGCCAATCATTTCTCGAAGCTGACAGTCGTCACTTCCAACTCTCCCTCTCCCAAAAGGGGCCCCGGAAACAAAACAAGCAGGGAGCCAGCAGGTTATTATATATCATGCTTTTAATACAAACTTAAAAAAATCTGGAACAATATAAACTGTACAGATTTGATCAATCTTTTTGTTTTTAAACTAAATCTCTAAACACACCAATGTTCCATTCCAAAATATTGCACAACATTCTGAATACAAAATGCTTGATTGTATTCCTCCTTCACTAAAGAAAACAAGTTCATTACCCTGCTCCCCCAAGCTCCTCTGCGTGTTGCCTCAATGCCCCCCTTCCCATCCCTAGGGGTCACACTAGAGAATCTACAGCTCACTGCATTGAGAAAAAGACATCATTCTGATTATTATATATCATGCTTTTAATACAAACTTAAAAAAATCTGGAACAATATAAACTGTACAGATTTGATCAATCTTTTTGTTTTTAAACTAAATCTCTAAACACACCAATGTTCCATTCCAAAATATTGCACAACATTCTGAATACAAAATGCTTGATTGTATTCCTCCTTCACTAAAGAAAACAAGTTCATTACCCTGCTCCCCCAAGCTCCTCTGCGTGTTGCCTCAATGCCCCCCTTCCCATCCCTAGGGGTCACACTAGAGAATCTACAGCTCACTGCATTGAGAAAAAGACATCATTCTGTACTAAAAAGTTTACATTCTTTACAAGACAATCCACCTTTTGATTTGTTCCTGGGAAAGAGGGGTAGACAGAGAGAGGATGGGGAAAGGGGAGAAATAGGTTTTATTCTCCTCTTTTTTTATTTTAAAGTTTGTTTTTCCTGAAAAAATATCTTTCTCTCCTCTTTTTAAGAAAAAATCTTGAAAAGAAAAAAATTACGATTTTTTACGTTAGAAATATACATATATTATATATACCTCTTACATTTTACAAATGTAGCAAATTATTCAATACAAACGGACACCAAAAAATGTAAAAAATAAAAAAAAAGTCTTCCTACGAAACCAGGTAAATTAGTGCAGATTTCGATTTTGTTTTCTTAAAAAAAATAAAATTGAAGCAAAAATGCCTAGATTTGAGACAGACACACTGAAGTGGGCCCAAGAGCCCAGCCCAGGAATCATGCCTCTGAACACACATTTTTTCTTCTTATTTCAAAAGACACTAAGGGGTTGGTCTCCCCATCCCTGTATGTGGTGAGAAACAAGCCGACCGGGTGTGGCGGGTGCCTGTGTGCGTGAGCGTCGGGGGAAGGGCTGGGAGGGGGCATAAGGCAGCATCCAACCTTTCCCAGAGAACAGCCTGGGCCTGTCACCTGCGCAGGAGCTGAGGGCTAGGGCGAGGGTGGCCCAGATTGGGCTGGCCCCTGAGAAGTCTAGGGGGACAGATGGTGCTGGGCTGAGGAGCCAGGGCATTGCCCTGCTCAGGGAGGTAGAGCTGGTGCCCACTGCAGGGAGAGGAGGCTGGCAGTGTCTGTCTGGGCAGGACCCACTGCCACAGCAGTTGCCCACTTGGGGTCACTGGGGCGTGCCAAGGGCTTTGGGACTTTCTGGGGATGGGGCCCCTGGTGCCCACACCCACTTGCCAAAGTGTCATGGTGTGGAAAGCTAGCCCGTTGGAGTCGGGTCAAAAAAACAACTTCTCTCCAGCAGAGGTGGGGGTGGGGTGGGGGCCACACGCCTGTCCAGCCCGTCACGTCCTCAGAGCATCAGGGCCCAGGGGGACTGGGTTGGGCAGTGAGGGGAGGGCAGGAGGTTCCCCAGCAGGCAGAGGAAGAAATGTACTAAAACAACAACAGCCCAAAGATCAGTCTCAATTCAAGGCTTAGGACTGCCCACCGCAGGTGCTGACCCCAAACTCCCATCCCCTCCACCCCAGGTCCTCAGGGGAGCAGTTCCCACCCTGGGCTGAGGTCACACAATAGGAGGGTCCGAGTCCAGGGACTTCTCTTAGGTATCAGAGACTGGATGTCTCCTTAGCCCCTCACTGCTAACCTTTTTTTTTTTGGTCAAAAACAAACCAAAGTGCAGATCCCTCCGAAGTTGGGAAACCAGTGGTTTCTGCACTGCTTTCCCCTGGGGGTGTCCGGCTCAGCCAGACTCACCCTCCACGCGAACCACGGAAGGACTGACAGCCCCTCCTCAGCCCTTTCCCCAACCTCACACATAAATAAGCACTTGCTACAACCCAGAGTCACACCTAGAGACCAAGTTTCCCATGGCTTGGAATCCCATACAACAGGACAGCAAACCACGCACGCATGCCACTGACACTCACCCCACCTCCCTGCCCACCAGCGCAGGCCCAGGAGAGAGGGGGCTATAGCAGAGGCTGCCTGTGCCAATGGCTGGGACTCCAGGGCCTCGGTGACTGTCTGGGCCAGGTGGGAATGGTGCCGTGGGGCCACAGGGCAGAGATGAAAGGGACACCAGACAGACTGCTAACCTCCCTGGAGTCACAGACATCAGCTCAAAGTGGGAGGGTGTCAGGCGGCCAGCTGGCAGCTCCCTAAGGCCCAGGCCGGAGAGGGGGCGGGGGCTGGAGTCAGACCTATTTGGGTGGCAGGGCCCGAGAAGGCCTGCTGAGGTTGGATGGCTTTGAGTCAGAGGACAGCTGGGTGATGGAGGCAGTGACACGGGGCAGTCTCTCCCTGTTCTGAGGAGGGCTGGGCCCCAGCTGCAGTTCTTCCTTCCCTGTGAGCTTGGACAAACCAGCTTTAAACCAGGCGTGTGAAGGAGGGAGGGAGGGAGGGAGCAGGGAGCAGCAATTCACATCTGGACCATTCTTAGCACAGGAAGCCACTAATTAAAGATGTTATATAGAAAACTACATGTAAAAAAGAAAAAAAAAAAAAAAAAAGAAATATAAAACCCAAACCAACCAAATAAATCAAGAGGCAGGCAGGAAAACAGCAGGGGGGGGCGCCGAGTTAAACCCAATTCGCTGCTTCAGAAGCCCCCTCCCACTCCATGCCTGGGCTGGATCTTGTTTCTAGAAGTTAGAGTGAGAAGACTGGAAATCTTGTTGTGTTATCTTGCTTTTCCTCTCTTTTCTTGGCCTTTCCTTTCCTTTCTCTTTCCTGTGGTCTTGGGTGCTCCTGGCCCCGAGGGCAGGTAGGCGGTCAGTTGGCCAGTACGACGGGCTGGAACGGCTGGCTGGGATACTGCATGGTGTTCAGGTTGTAGCTGAGGCCTTCCACGAAAGGTGTCTTCTCCAGAAAGAGGCTGTTGGCACCACCACCAAACACCTGGGCCATGTCGAAGCTGCTGCTGTTGCAGGTGCCAGCGCCGCTGCCCCCAAAGGAGGCCGGGGAGCCACTGCCCGGGCCATCAGCCCCATCAAAGAAGAGGCTGGGTGAGCCACCGCCGTTGTACACGAACTCCTTGGCGTTGGGTGAGAGCTGGGACTGAGGGGCGGGGCTGGCGGTGATGAAGTTCAGTGAATGCAGGGACAGAGAGAGGCTCTTCTGCTTCAGCAGGTTGTTGGTGGGAGAGCGGGCCAGGCGAGGCTGCTGCTGCGGGGGCTGCGGGCCGCCTGCACCCCCGCTGGCCGCCCCACCCCCACCTGCGGCCCCACCCCCTTTCTTCATCTTGGTGGAGCCAAACTTGGTGGCCGCAAAGGAGGCGGTGGTAAAAGTGATGGGCTGGGCCGAGCGGGGGATGAAGGTGGGGCTGGGTGACTGGCCAAAGGATGGGGATGGGGAGTTGGACAGGGAGCTGTCCTGGCTGCCGATGGGCACGAAGACCTGGGCGTCGGGGTTGAAGCTGCTCTTGATCTCCTTGTCCAGCTCGGGGGCAACACAGCCCTCGCTGTCATCCACATACAGCACTTTCACAGCCCCCTTCTCACCAATCTGGTAGGACACCTCGAAAGGGTCAATCCAGACGCTCAGCTCCTCGGGCACATTGGCCCGCACGTCCTCCACCGCCAGGCCACTCCGCTTGGCGGCCAGCTCCACCACGGGGTCCACTATCTCCCCGATGTGGACACAGCGGAAGCCAGAGCCCTTCAGCGGCTTGTCGGGGTACCAGTGGCCTTCATATTTCTTTTTCAAGAGTCGCTCAAGCTCCTCGCCAAACAGGTCTGCCCGGCGCCGGGGCAGCTTGTTGTACAGGTAGGAGATGATGAAATTCAGGGCTACTTTGATCTCCAGCTGCATGGTCCTCTCCTAGGCAGAGAATCAGCGCAGGTGCGTGCACAAGTTGAGGGGAGAGGTAGGAAACGTACGGTGGGCAGCCTTGGGTTCCAGACAACTCTGAGAAATGAAAAAGAAAGGCTTCATGAGTAGACATGCAGAAAGCCGGGGGGTGGGGGGTGGATGACACCGAACAGGCAGAAAAGCACCAACTCTGGAACACGGAGGCCCAGGGTCCCATTTCTGCTCCACTAGGGGCAGGCTCGTATGTAAGGCTGTGGGTAGGCCACTTTCTTCTCAGCCTTCCTTTCATCAGTGACATGATATTTCAGGAGGCACTTGATAAATATTTTAAGTAATTCTAAAGATATAGGGGTGCTGTGGTTTCCACTATTTTGAGAATTCAGGTCACTGTGAGTGACACCAAAAAAAAAAAAAACCCAAAAAAACTGAGCTCCTGTATCAGCAGAGGGGACGGCTCTTACTAACTGGTTCCCGCAATGTCACAGGGAAGTCGTACTCCCAAACTGTCACAGGTTACCACAGGAGTTTAGACTCTTCACTTCTCCCCCTTAAATGAAAAGTGATAAGGATCCCTGAACAGGAAGCAGCACCACCAGCATTTCATTGGAGGCTGATATCCAGTTATATCCCATTTGCTATCCTGGGCTCCCTGGGTGTGTATGTGCTCTGGTTCATTTGGCATTTGCAGAACTGATGGTTTTCTTTCTTTTGCAGAACATGTAACCAAGGTGTGCATTTCCATCCAGATAAACCTTCAAGATCAGAGACTGGAGCACAATTCCCCCCGAAAAAGCCAAGACCTATCACAGTCAGACACACAGACCAACAAGGGAACTGCTGACTAGGGGCTGCCCCAGAGAAGCAGAGGAAAGGAGAGGGGAGAGCAAGCCTTTTAGGCAAACAAAGCCTCAGGAGCAGTACTGGTGTGGCCTCAGGGAAATCTCTGCAGTTTCTGGCTGTGATGAGGGGGGGCAGAGAGAAGAAATTTTCCATCACCCTACAGCCTCCAGCTGGGGACTCATCATCACTCAGCCTCCCAGGGACTGTCTGACCACCTGTCCTTGGCACTGGACCAGATTTATCAAGTGTTTGGAGATCCCTGGAGAGGAGGCAGCCCAACATAAACACTCAGCTTGTTATTTTGGGATTCTCTCACAGCCAGATCCACAGAGGTCAGAAAGATTTATTCCTGAGGTCTGGGCCAGCCTCATTTCTCAGGAAGACGACCTGTGAGGTCCTGAGAGCAATGATTCTAATCGGCTCACTTTCTCCACAAGGGCAGATCCAGGCTCCTACCGTGGGAGACCTGAACTGAAAAGGGCCATCTTTGAGGCTGACAGAGTCAGAACACGTGCCCTGCCAGACCCCTGGGTGCGACTGTCCTGCTGAGCTCAGCCCAGAAACAAGACTCATTCACGACCCAGGACAGGCATATTCTGTCCCTGGAGATGGATTTTTGACTAAAATCCCTTTAGGGTCCAGCACAGAGTATCCAGGTGCTCACTCTAGGCTTGAGGATCTCAAGCTTTCTGAACACTTGCCCCAGCTCACTACACTGCAATTGTAGGGTCTTGCCCCATGGTTCCCTGGGGGCACTTTAGGGAATGAACTCTCAGGCAAAGCTCTCTGAGGTGAGCATCAGAGAAAACACACCGGGTCAATATGGAGTATCTGATGACACTGGCCAAGTCTAGTGCCACCCTCATCTCAGGTCTGAGAGGGCACGGGCAGCATCAAAATAAATGCTACGAGCGTGGCCTCTCCAGAGCCCTCCACAGGGAGGCTCAGGACTCAGGAGACCCTTGTCTTCTCCTCTGTTCCGGCCTCCAATACAGACTTATCTCCATTATGTCTTCAAATGCCTATTCATGGTCACCAAAGATTAATTCCAGGCTCCTTCTAGGTTCAAAGAGAAGAATGGTAAAGATAAGCAGCCTTCTGTTTATGAGGACTGACTTTACCACCAGATGCAAAGCTAGCCGCCAGGACTATGGCCCCCACTCCCCCAAGAATGGAGGTCTGTAAGAGCCACAGTGGCCCACTAGGAGACTCCAACGCACAGGAAACTACAGAGCTGTGCAGAAAGTTGGCACTGATTCCCAAGAACGGGCCTGGATTTGAAGACAAAGTATTTTTGAAAAGGAGACCTCGAACATGACATATGACACTTCTCCCAAGGCACCATATGGCCTTTGGTATGCCACATGGTCCAAAAGGGCTCCTGTACCCATCTATGCCTTCTCAAACTCTGCTGCCTAACTGCCTTCCAAGTCACCTCTTCTGAACAGTTCAGTCTCAAAATGGGAGCGTTTTAAATGCAGGCCAAAATCATTGGGAAATAAGCCTCCCACCTCAAAATACAATAGAATCACTGTCATCAGCCCTGCCTAGCTAGCCATTTTCTGCAGCATAAGCAACTACCGCTGCACACCAATTTATACCTCTGTGATGCTGCTGCACAAATAAGGAAGTATATAATGCCACCTTCACTTCTTTAATTGGAGAACAGGCCAGGCCAGATGGCTGTGGGGTGGAACCTTAGAAAAATGCCGGACAACCAGAATAAGCTTTTCTGCTTTATCAGCTCAAGCTCTAATTTTGACTTCAAGAAGCTTATGGAACAGAGGATTAAAGCACTACTGCTGTCTTTAACTAAAGATAGGAGTGACTGCTCAGATCAGTTTGTTCATTTTTTTAAGGCTATTGTACAAATTCTAACACTTATATATTAAATATTCATACAATGTGGTAAAATTAGAAAGCTTAAAAATAAGGACCTTTCAATAAAAGGAACAAGTAGATTTAAGGTAAACCACAGGAGAGGACTCGAAGACTTTCTACAACTCTGACTCAGGTGCAAAAGGCAAGAAAAGTAACAAGAAGGAAAAAAAGACTAAGTGCTTAACAACAGCAAAATTGACCTTTTGTCATTAAAAAAAAGTTGAAATATGAAATAAAAATTCTGCTTTTACTTTTTTAATATTTATTTTTATTCATTTGGCAGCATCAGGTCTTAGTCCTGTCATGTGGGATCTAGTTCCCTGGCCAGGGATCAAACCCATGCCTCTGGTATCGGGAGTGCAGAGTCCTAGCCACTAGACCACCAGGGAATTCCCTGTCAGATTTTATTTAGAATTTCATCCTCTTTCACTTGCTTTACTTCCAGCAATATAGTTAACCCTGGATTCAGATCCCTGTGTTGGCTTGTGTTTTAAAAGAGTAAGTGCTAAAGAGAATGTCAAAAAGCGGGGGAAGAAAGAAGCTGAAAGGTGGCTGCAAGTCAACGATATGGTAATGGAGACACCAGAGAAGTGACAAAAACGTGAAGGACAGTTTTCAGAAGAAAAAGTTATCTTTCAAAGGTGTAAAAGAGGGATGGTGAAGGAACCCACTGGGTCCCTAAACTCTGAGTACGTGTAAATTCAGACACCACAAGCCTTAACATCCAAATCGTCCTGCTGGATTCAAGTGAGTGTTGAAGGAGGACTCGGCGATCTCAGTTTTGACAAGGCCAGGCGATGTCATTAACCGGGTGCTGGGCAGTGGGGACCTGGCTCTCGCGGGACAGGGAGTGGCCCCACCCCACAGGTCTGGAAGGCGGTGGACCAGAAGGCGGGTGTGGTTGAAAGGCTTCCAGGACTTGCGGCGACCGACCGCAATACCCCGCCCAATGTCTCACACCATGACCCTCAAACATGGACCGTGCAAGCCTAAGCCGGCATGCAAGGCTCCTTCCAACTAAGAGGGTTCGTCCTATACAGACTAGGTTTCTCTGAATCCAGGAAGACCTGACTGCGCCCCAACGTAAGACGGGCTGGCTCTTCATTCTGGGAATTGTAGTCTTTAGAAACCTCACGCTCAGGTTAGAGCAAATGACCTACTTTTTCTGCACACTACATTTCCCTGCGTACTTTGCGAAGACTCAGCCAGGGAACTACGCATGCCCGACGGAGGGTGGGAGAATCCAGGAAAAGTTTCCGCTGCACATGCGCGCTGTGGCGGGCTGGCGCCCCCCCCCCCCACACC
>SJYT01064098.1:269916-431022 GCA_006410635.1 Cephalophus harveyi
CCCCCCCACACCCTTCCCCGCCCACGGCCTAATACATTTTATATAAATTCTATCCTTAAAGCCTACTCTTCGTATTGTATCACCCCACCATATCCAAGTCTCGGCTTCTCAAGAAACTAAACTTTTCCTCCTTCTGTCTCTTCACTGCCTTGCATGACTGCTGAATTAAGGATCAGCTTCTAATGAGTTTTTTGTTGTTTTTTTTTCCTGGGTGAAGGTGGAAGGCTGGGATAGATAGGGTCACATTCCTACCCCGCCCCAAACCCCTGCCACTTTACTCTGTATTCTTTGGGCTCGGTGGTTGCCTTTTGGAGTTGCTATAGGGCCGGTGGGTTCGAAGAGAAAAGAGCCTTTTCTCCTTAATGCTCAGCGGGCTCCGCTGTAGCACCCTCACAGCCAGAAACGGACAGGCAGGAATTCAACCAGTTCTCCCGTCCTCTCGGCCAAAGAAATTCCCAGTTTTGAGCTGCGGGGAGGCGCTGGGCCGACAATCAAAAGGCCCGACGCCAGCAGGGCCCAAGCCTCACTCCTCTCCTAATCCAAGCCCGAGTAACCGGAGCCGGCTAGGTAATGGGAAAGAGTTCCCGGGCAGGGAAGGAAAAACAGTACATCTGACACCTGAACAACATCTTTTAATACTTAAAATTGTTGGTGAGTGTCCTCCCACTGAAAGACCTGCGCTATGGACCAGACTTACCGGATCCTAGGCAAAGCTCCCCTACAGGGTGTTAAACCTCCCTAATCCTTCCTCCCACACAAGCTTCTTTCCCCACTCTGCTTAAGAGGGGGATGGGGGCAGGCATCCAAGAAAGTAACAGGGGTGTTTTTCTGCTGTTAAATCAAAGATGAGGGACCCTTTCCCAGGGTAGGGTGGGTAGGAAGGAGGGGGAAAAAAAGGTTAAGATACTGAGCAGACATCCGGGAACCCCCTCGGCTAGCCGCTAAGTTGTCGCCTGATGTGTGGCGTTCTGGCTCTTCCAGCGGGTGAGAAAGGGCTGCCAGCTGTCCCTCGTCTCTCTGCTCCCTCCTCCCCCTCCGTTTCTGGTCAAGGGCACAGTCCATCCTCTGGACAAGAGCTTAGAAGTAGGGCTCTTCCTCTGAGGCACCTCACCAGGGTCAACCAGTATCCACTGATACTGCTGGAAGGGTACTTTTTTTCCGCCCAGTTTTCCCTTGAAACACTGACGAGGATAAAGAGCTCAAGCCAAAATGGTGAATTCTGGCTTGGAGACCAGAGGACAGTCATCACTGACCGGTCCAAAAGGGGGTGTGTGTGTGGGGTGTCCATTCTCCATCCCTTACGCTCCACAGGGCTCAAAATAAACCCTATTAATTATTACCACCACCCCCCTCTTCCCCGCACACGGGCAAAGGAGGAGCAAAGCTAGAAGGCCTGGATCCTCTTCCCTCCTCTTGATTTATTTAATGGTGTTGAGAGTTATGTTTTGGGTGGGTGGTGGGGAACAAGGAAAATCTAGCGACTCTCTAGGATATTAAGAACGAAGGGAGGAAACGCACCCCACCCAGGAGGTGGTCACACTTGAAACTAGGAGAGAGAGACTGTGGGATACCCCAGGATAAGAGCGAACGCGAGGGAAAGAGAAGGGCAAAACGTGGGCAAAAAGGTGGAAAGGGGGGAAAAAATGCTGGCCAGGTCTAAGGGGGTGCGACAGCAACGTGGAGCGTCCAACAGAGCGAAGAGCCGTAATGGAGAGGGGGTGGGGGAAAGCATCTCCTGCCTGTTTGGGTCCTTGGGGGGGGGGCACCCCACCCCCCTCCGCCCGCACGGCCCCCCATTCACTCACTCGGGTCTCCGCCGCGGCGGGGCTGCGTGCCGGCCGCGGGGCGGCTTCTCCCTCCACGGTGTCTCCTGCGAGCCGAGCGGAGGTCTTTCTCCTTTTCCTGGGCAACGCCGGGCCCGGGGCCGATGTGTCCTTTGCTTCGTGGAGGGTTGGGGGGAACGAGTGAGAGGGGCTTATGGGCTATGACTCTCAGTAATTCTTTCCGCTTTTTTGGAGGTCGGGCTCAGCAGCAGGGCGGCGCGCGGGAGGGGGGGGTTGGTGGTGGTGGTGGTGGTGGTGGACGCAGGGCTGGCGGGCCAGCCGGCGGCGGCAGCGGCGGCGTCGGCGCGGGGATGGGAGGACCAGGAGGGTGGCTCGCGTCGCGGAGCGGAGGACAGTCCGGGCTGTGGCCGGAGGACGGTCTTGCCCTTCTGGCCGCGCGTCGCCCGAGCCGCTCGCTTCTCGCCGCAAGACGACGACTCACACCTTTCCGCGCCCCGGCCCGAAGTGAGCAAAGTCAATGAAAAGTTTCACCCTTAGCAACCCTGCGCACGGATCCGGCTTCCCCACCCCTGCGTGATGCGTCCCTCCGCCCTGCAGGGGCGTGGCCCGGCGCCGGGCCGGGACTACTTCCCGGCCGGCTGGCGGCTTTAACCCCTCCGGGCGCGCGGCCAGGCGCTCGGCGTGGAACCCGGCGGTGGCTGGGCCCTCGCCCTTGTCCTACCCTCTGGTGGCCGGCCGGCCCGCCTCATCACTCAGCCCCCTCCTCGCTCAGATGTCTGCGAGGCTGCCTCTGGCTGGCCTGTGTCACGTGGGCCGCCTCCCCTCCCCATCACGACTCCGCATCGTTTATTTTTTTTCTTCGTGCACCTCCACCCACCCGCGCAAAACCACTCAAATCGTGCTTATCGTGTAGAAGTGTTTCCCTAGGTTAGACAGAAAGTTCGAGAGGGCAGGGGTGTCTGGCCTGGGACTGCGCGTGTGCTCACTTGGTGTGTTGGCTGGGTGTGTCGCGGGAAAAGGGAGACTTTTACCCGCTGTGTCTTTCGGCCCTGCAACCTGCACGGTTCGGTTTTGCTCGGCCGAAACGTCCCCGCGGCCACCTCAGAGAGTCCTTCCGGCTGTAGGCCTCTTTGACTGACATTCCCCGTGGCGCTCGCATCGCCCCAGTTACGGGTCTCTTCGCGGGTTGGGGAGCTGAGGGGATGACTTGAGCTCTGGAAAGGTTTCGGACCTTTTTATCAAACTCGGCTCTTGGTCCGAGTCTTCCGAGCCCCTCGGGCCTCGTCAGGAGGACCCGTTACGTCGAGGGGAAAACCTGGGTTCAGGCAGCGCGGGTGTAAGAAAGGGATGACCAGAGGCCGGCGGGACGGCCAGGAAAAGGAGCCGAGCGACACATGAACGGGCCCCCTTGCCGCCTCTGGCGCCCGTTAACCTCGCGTCTGGGGGAGCGCCAGCCCCAGCCCCGCGCAGGCGCGCGAGCGCGTCCCCCGCCCACTCGGGGCAGGGCTCGGCCCCGCTGCGGACGCCCCCGTAAGGTTCTCCCCAGTCGGCGACCCCCTCCGCACCCCCGAACCACATTTCTTCTAGTAACAGCCCCCGCTGGCGGGGGTGGCGCCTGCTAGGGCGAGGCACGGGGCTCGCGCACCCGACAGTTAGTCGGCGTGCGGACCTCGGGCGGCAGGCTCAGGTTCGCCAAACCCGGGGACCCACACACGCCAGACCTGCGCGCTTGGCTCCCCTGACCGGGCTATTGGCTACTCGGCTACTTTGTGACCGTGCGAGGCACCGCACAGTGGGGAGGATGTGTGTGTGTAAGGAGGCCTGAGTCTCCAGGGAGGTCACAGGCGGACGGGACTGCCCTTGGTGAAGCCCGGGGCCGCTGGGAACTTGTACCTGAAGTCTTCCTATCCCTTCTTTAATCGCCCATTCCCCAATTCCCTCCCTACCCCCGACCTTAATTCTCATTCCAGACGGATCCAGCCCATCGGCAGCCGCCAAACCCACGTGGGGTGGCGAGATCCGAAAGTTTCCAGCTACGAACGGTTTGCAGTTTTTCCTTGATCACTATTTTTGGCAAGGGCAGAGAGCAACGGTAACGAGCGGCTTTAAATGCTCTTCGCTGTAGAGAAACGCTGGACTGAAAGGCGAACTCCAAGGGGACCGAAAGCGGGAGGGAGCCTGAGCCGTAGAACCCCCATCCCCCACACTCAGAGCGCCTCAGCCCCTGGGGCTCCTCCAGGGACTACTTGCTTGTGCGTCAGCGAGTGCCAGAACGTCACATACACGCCCCTCCGCCTAGCCTACTCCACCCCTCCCCTTCTTATTCCTCCTCCACCTCCTTCCCCTCCCTTCCTCTCCCCTACGCCCCCGCCCCCGTCCCGCCCCGCCTCCCTCTCTTCTCCCCTCCCCTCGCGAGTTCCAACCGGGCAGCGAGAGTTGGCCGACTCAGGGTTCCGGAGCCCTGGAGAGCTAAAAATATACCCGGTACGTTAGCAACAGTCTTTCCATTGGTGGGGAACAGGGAGCGGCAGCCCCTGATTGGGTATTCGATCCAACCTCTAGGACGGGGAAGTGGGGGCGAAGAGCCTAGGAGCCCAGCCCTTGGGGGCGGGGGGAGGAGAGTGCGATTGCGTATTGGGGCATTGCAAGGAATGCTGGTATTTGTAGTCATTTATTGGAGGTCGCTGTGAAAATCCGTGGGTTTGAATCCCAGTTCTGCCACCAGCCGTTTTATCTTGATTTAATGGCAGTAAATCTCTTTACATCATCAAAACGTTTTCTCATCCTTAAAATGGAGATCGTGTGGGGATTAAATCTTATGTATGTAAAGCCTGTCTCAAATAGTTGTTCTTAAAGTCACAGTCCTGGCCAAATTGCATCCTACATGTGCTGTGCTCAGTTCGGTGTGTATTCTGCAATAGGAAACTATACAAGACAGAAAGAGAAAGGGGAGAGTGAGCTGAAACGAATTCTCCTAGGATATCACAAGAAGGAGGGATGGAGTCCATGTAAGCAGATAAAAGGTACACACTTCCTACCATTCAGTGCATGTTGAAGGAGGAGTGAATCCCTGGAACGAAGGTGTTGAATTTCTGCGCGTTCCAGCATTTATTCCAATCTCTCCTGCAATGCTGAAAACACACCAGCCTGGACCAATATCACTGAAACAACACTGAAAAACTCAGCCTCCCTGGCAAGTGGGAGCGCTGGATAAAGGGTTAGCATATAAATAGGGGGAAAAAATAGAGGAAAAAAGGTAATCATAAATGGTAGTCTCCATTTATCATGTGGTAAGGTGGATGTTTTTTGCTCTCCTCAACGTGTGATTTCCTCTTGTCAGGGCTTAATTGTGTGCCGAGTTCCTACTCAAGCATTCCAGAGTCCCCTCCTATTTTGAATAATCACAGGTTGTAAGAGGTACACTTTGTTTTCAAGACGGTGAGCTTCAGGAGTAAGCATGTGCTCAGAGGGTGGAGGCAGCTCCCCTGTCTGAGAGTAAGCAAGTTATGCCAGATGTTTTGTTGTGACAAGTCAGGCTGGTCATAATTAGCCCCAATTAACTCCTCAGGGGTGAGTCACTCTCTCACACACACGTCCGGGTGAGAAATTTTGTAGTTTAAGTTATCCTAGAAAATAGAAAATTTGATTCTTCAGATCCACTGCTCCAACTGGGCAGGAACAAAGACAGCCACAACAGAAATTAACTTCGGAGAAGAGTGATTGGATGGATGCTGAGGGCGAATGATATGCTGTTTATTGACCTCATTTACCTCTAGTGAAGTAAGTGAACAAACCTGTTTTTGGCTAAGACACTAAAACTAGATTGTCCAAAGGAATTATCACTTTAGCCTTGGTGATGGCAGGCAGGCCATTTGGGAATATAGTTGATAAGGAACTAAATAACTGGCAAAAGATGGAAACTGGAATTTTTTTTTAAGGCAGGAAAATTCCAAGGCAAAGAATCTTTCACCTTTATGTCCTTGGTTCAAGCTACAGGTCAAAATGTAGTGACATACAATCTCTCTGAGATTTAGTTGAGTTTGATTCCCTGGGAAGTTAGTTTTCTTAATTTAGAAGCTGCTAATTGCAGGCCAAGGTCCACATCTGGTGGCTCTATTGCCTTGGCATATACTGACACATTAAAAAAAAATTTATTATTGGCTGCGCTGGGTCTTTGTGGCTGTGCTCCGGCTGTGCTGGGGCTTTCTCAATTTGTGCTGAGTGGGGGCACTCTAACTCCTCACTGCAGTGGCTCTCATGTTGTAGGACATGGGCTCTAAGGTGCTTAGGCTTCAGTAGTTGTGGCTCCCCTGCTCTAGAGCTCAGGCTTAGTGGTTGTGGCACACGGGCTTAGCTGTTGCATGGCATGTGAGATCTTCCCAGATCAGGGATCGAACCAATTTCCCATGCGTTGCAAGGTTGATTCTTAACCACTGGACCACCAGGGAAGCCCCTACAATTTTTGAAATGAGTTGACAGACAACACTTAAAAGTTGAGAGGTCGTACCAAAATGTCTTGTCACTTGTTCTAAATTCAAAAGATATGGTAACACTGGGCATTCAAACTGGCAATTGTTTCAGTTGAATAGCAACTGTTCCCTGTAGACAGGGCCTGTGCTCTCTGGTTCCAAGCTTCCGAGACTCCCTATTGTCCCCCAGACACTGAGGCCCAGTGCCACATACCAGTAACCATCATGTTTGGGCTGGTGGTCTTACATCCCTCCCATGTTTTTTTTCTTTTTTCCTGCACCATGAGGCATGCAGGATGATCCCTGAGCCGGGAGTGAACTGTGACCCCAGCAATGGAAGGGTGGAGTCTTAACCATTGGACCACCAGGGAAGTCCCATCTCTCCTCTTAAAAAAAAAAAAAAAATTATTTGTCTGTGTTGGTTCTTAGTTGGAGCACACAGGATCTTTCGTTGTGGCACACAGGCTAAGTGAGGGCTCAGTACTTGTGGCGCGAGGCATGTGGGCTCTTAGTTCTCTGACCAGGGATCAAACCTGTGTCCCCTGAACTGGAAGGCGGATTAACCACTGGATCACCAAGAAAGTCTCCCATCCCTCCCTTTTAATCACTTTTATTACTCACCCAGACTCCTGTATTTGTGAGTACTTTTTCTGGGTGTTTTTTTTTAAAGAACAGAATAAATTGGAAAATACTGTACACACAGTAAATACTTCATGAAATGTTGGTTTCTGTTATACATATGTACCAGGCATGAAAACAGTCCAAGTGAGAGATTGTTGTAGGGTATGGTGCATCTGGCAGCATTCATGTTGGGAGCTTATAAAGAAAAGGTACAGAGTTGGCTGGATAATGTGACAGTGGAATGGTATTTCAAACAAAGGAAATGGAGAGCCAAAAAGATGCCCTATATGTGAGGAATTCCCTCTGAATAGAGGAAAATCTGAGGGGTAGGGAAGAAGGGGAACCATATGGAAGACCTTCAATGCTAGGACTTAAATGCTTATCTGTGAAGTAGAGGCCCTTTGTAAGAACTACCATTGAAAAAAGTAAAGCCTTCCCAGTAAGGGTCAGGGATTTACCAGGTCAAATTTAATCCTTAGAAACCAAAGTGGGAGGCATTAATGCCCTTATGCAATAGATAAGAAAAAAAATGTCCCCAGTATCAGATCAGAATTCAAATACAGGACGGATAATAAAGCCAATGTATTTCTCATTACACTTTTCTTTTTTTTTAGCAAGAGCAATGTGTGATGTTTGAAGGAGGTTAAATTACCATATGTGTACAGAGCGTATTTGAGAAGCTAGAAGCAAGACACTTAAAACACTGAATACTTAACAGTAATCATAAACCTGGGAAATGAAATGGCTTTCTTAGACTGAACTATAATGAATTTAGTTATTTCAACTAGACTTGTGTAAGTAGTGTCTACTTCAACAAATGAGAAAAACAGTAATTTTTAAGACCATTCTGTTTTTTTTGTGGCCATACAGTTGGCTGAGAATATTATTCTAATTCTTTCCAAAGAACTATATACAACTAGAGGTTAAAATTCAGTTTGTAAGCAATATTTTCTCAACAGAGAATACTGTCATTTTCTGATTTTTAAAACTGAAAAAGATTTATTCTAAGGTCCAAGGTAGACAATAATTAAGGATTTGAATTTGAACACCGTTTATTTAAGATGGTCTTTAAATTTTTTTTGGCTGTTCCGGTGCTTAGTTGCAGTAGGAAGGACTTTCAATTTTCATGGGCATTTGGGCCCTAGTTTCCTGACCAGGGATTGAACCCAGGCCCTTTGCATTGGAAACAC
The DNA here is from genome assembly GCA_006410635.1 of Cephalophus harveyi. NCBI lineage: Eukaryota > Metazoa > Chordata > Mammalia > Artiodactyla > Bovidae > Cephalophus > Cephalophus harveyi. The sequence continues at coordinate 277,981 of SJYT01064098.1, forward strand.
AGTGTCTTAAGCCACCAGAGAAGTTCTTAACTTACTCATATCCTTCTCTTGGCCTCAGACAGCAAACAAATGGAGAATGGGATTGTGAAATTAGGTGACAGAGGAACAGTGTTCAGCAGAATTCACTGGGCTGAGATTGAATTTGCCTGTCACTGATCAGTATGGAAATCTCACTGGGCATTAAATTTTAAGCTCCCTTGCAAGACCTTTTAGAGGCATGCACACTAAAGCTCACACAATACAGTAAGGTGGTGTTTTGCTAAAACTAAGCAGTAGCTTTTTAAACACTTGTAGATCCACGATGTTACATGGACCAAGGTGGTTAATAAATTTTTTTTTGGGGGGGGGGGGGCATACCTCAAGCCATGTGGGATCTTTTCTCTGACCAGGGATCAAACCAGAGTCCCCTGCATTGGAATTTTAACAGCTGGATTGCCAGCAAAGTCCCAGTGAACAAATTTCAGAAATTGTTTTAGTAAAACAGAACATTGTGACAATATTACATGTTAAAACTAAAGTTAGTTACTAACGAACTAAAGTTAGTTAGAATCAGTGACAGATTCTAGTTATAATCTGGATTATCTGGTCTCTACAACTTTTGATATACCATAAGCCTCACCTGATACTTTAAAACTGCTCAGAGGTCCCCAAACACATCACCCTGTCCAAACTGTTTCCCCCACAAAAATGTGCATTATCAGCAGACCCCATCCCCTATGCTGGGAGGTTCCAATGTGGCCTTCAAAGCCCAGTTTATTACCTGGTTTCTATGACTTCAATTATTCATTCAACACTGAGTACCTGCTACATGCTAGGCACAACAGACTTGTTGCCAGCCATCATGGAACACAGCCTTATAGATGATAGTATCACCAAATGCTAGAAACAAAATGCTCATGGTGATATGTGGGAGTATGACAAGAGGGACTTTGATTGGGGGTTGAATGAGGCATCTTTTAAGGAAATATTTAGCTAAGGTCTGAAGGATGAGTAGGAGTGAGCTGAGCAGAAGCAGAACAGAGCTTTACAGGTAAAAAGAACAGAAGCAGGAGGGAAAGCAGCCATTTAAGGAACTGAAAGGAGTCCTCATGACAGTCCTACGGCTATGATCTTCCTCTAGCCTCAGGTGCCTCTTGCTAGGCCCTTGCTTTGTGCAGCCCGAGTTGCACTGAGCTGTTTCTGTTAAGCTCAATCACTAAATTCCTTGAAGGCGGAGATTATCCTAATTCTGTTTTGGACATTCAATACATCACAAATAAGCAAGTATACATTCAAGACAAAACTCCCACAGAGGTCAGAAGACTCATCTCTTCTTTTAGCTCTGCCACTAATCCTGCAGGACTCAGAAGCTCTTTCAAATCCACTGTCTTAAAGGCTTATTTGACTGGAAGTCTCCAGTTATGAATATGCCTTCTCCGGATAACTTATTGCCTCCAGCAGACAAAAAATACAGATGGTTAAGTTAGGGTAGGATACATCTAAAGTTAATTTGACTTAAATCACACATCCCTTCACATCCTATTATTTTTTTTTGGCCGCATCTCACAGCATGTGGAATCTTATTTCCCTGACCAGGAATTGAACCCACACACCCTGCACTGGAAGTGCAGAGGCTTAAACACGGGACCATCAGGGTGGTCCCTCCCTTATATCCTTAATGTGAGTATATGTATGTACTTTACGAAAAAAAGTCAACCAAGTTCAGTTTTCCTAACTCATTGATTTGAATACATTTTGTCCCACTCCCTTCACCATTATTGGAAGCCACCTCTTCAGTTCAAAATTCAAGTTGGGCAGGAAGGAAAAAGCGATGTTTCTAAAAATAACTTTGATTTACTTATCATAAAAGGCACGAGTGGTTTTGAATTACAGTAGTAATAGAACAAGGTGCTTAGTTAATCCCAATACCTCTATTTTGAATCACAAATTTCTAGGTGACTAAAATTCCTGGAGTTAAAATTGGGAAGGGGTTGATGACCAGAAAATAAACACCTACTTTATTAATATAACAGCAACAGAAAGGGTTTCCAATTTTTTAGAAGAAAAATAACATGAACCAGCACCACCTGGTAAAGGTTACAAGATGAAATGCCCACATTTTTGTTCTGCTGGCCCCCCCGACACTGCAGATATTTCATCAAGGACAACTGCCATCAGAGATTCTCTAAGAACACGCTTTTCACTGCAAGTAGCTTCACAGTTGGCTCTTCAAATAGAAGATGGAAATGACATATTACTTCTATGTCTAAATAAATGACATATATTTAGAAGGTTTTGGTATGAAGAAATTCTGCATGTGGATAACACATCCTTGCTTCTAGAATTTAAGGACTACCATGAACTAATCTATCAATTTTTCTGATATAGTCTGCCAGAGTGCTCTGCAAAGAATCTTTCTTCCATTCCTACCAGGTCCAGGTGAGAGGAGACAGTGGTAAGGTGCCCTGTACTAACAGGCAGATTCAGGTGATGCTCTGCTCCGCTTCCTTTCTGCTGGCAGTGGTAGGTATTTCTTTTGGCAGCTGCAGCAGTTTGATGCGGGGAGGAAGAGGCAGNGCCAGAGTGCTCTGCGAAGAATCTTTCTTCCATTCCTACCAGGTCCAGGTGAGAGGAGACAGTGGTAAGGTGCCCTGTACTAACAGGCAGATTCAGGTGATGCTCTGCTCCGCTTCCTTTCTGCTGGCAGTGGTAGGTATTTCTTTTGGCAGCTGCAGCAGTTTGATGCGGGGAGGAAGAGGCAGCCCACCAATCACCTCTTCTTGAAGCCATATTTTTTGCGTTCATAGAAGAGATCTGTCTTAGAGCTTCCCAAATTGACAATCTTTGGGCAACCATCTCTCTGGAAAACAGAAAAGTTGTTAAAAGTCTCTGCGCTTGAATTGAAAGGAATCTAAGATAAAAATTTGGGCTTCCCTTGTGGCTCAGCTGGTAAAGAATCTGCCTACAATGCGGGAGGCCTGGGTTCGATCCCTGGGTTGGGAAGATCCTCTGGAGAAGGGCAAGGCTCCCACTCCAATATTCTGGCCCGGAGAATTCCATACACTATATAGTCCATGGGGCTGCAAAGAGTCAGATGTGACTGAGTGACTTTCACACTAAGATAAAAATAACTTTTGGATTAATGGTTCAGCCATTCATCTTACCAGTTCAGTTATCCTATTTGATCAATCAAGTATTTATTAAGCACCTAGAATTTGTCATCTATCCAGTAGCCTGCACTTAGAATGCTGGATTCTTAGCCCACTTCTGTTGCTAATACGATATAGTGGAGGCAAAATCTAAAACACTTTAAGGTGAACTTCCCTGATAGTCCAATGGTTAAGACTGTGCTTCCAATGAATCGAGCATGGGTTTGATCCCTGGTTGGGGAACTAAGATCCCACATGATGTGTGGCCCAAAAAAATAAACAAAACTCTTTGAGGTGTTCAAAGGATTTTCTCCAAGTGAGAGTTAGGAAACGGTAATAATCATTTGCAGATCAAGCTCTTCAGCTTTCTTTCACTATCCCAAGAAAGGAGAGAATACCAAGGGAAAAAAACTGAAGACTTTAGGAAATAGTACCTTCTATTTTAAGTATCATAGGAGAACACTGAGTTTGATGTGTCCTTATTAATTCACTTGACACATGGTCTTGGGAGAAGAGTGCTCCTGTGCTAGAGATCGCTGTTGACAGTCCATACTCTGATTTGTAATGTCAGGCTCCCCTGGCCATTTTGTGAGCTTCAGTGGTTTCAGTGAAGCCCCTGGGAAACTGTGTTTTGCAGGGATGATGGCTCCATCAGTTGATTTGGGATGATGGGAAGAAAACTGGGAGAATTACTACTGGAAGAAGCCTTCCTAGATCTGAGGATTTTATTAAACGTCCATGTCAAAGGTAGTTGCTTGACGTTGGGCTATGGAATGAATGAATAAATGACTCCAGTCCTCAGACAACTTACTTCTAATTCAGCTGATTTCTTTTTTGGGGGACTGATACCAACACTGTAAAAAAAAGATCTCTGAAAAGACACAAAGCCAACACTAACATTTCATTATTTTCTAGAAAATATGTATAGGTTGGCCAAAAAGTTCCTTCAGGTTTTTCTGAAAGATGTTACTGAGGGGCTTCCCTGGTGGGGAAGTGCCCATTTTGTGGTTAAAAGTGCCCATTTTGTGGTTAAAAGCCACATGGTTATGTGGCTCTGCTAGTGGTTAAGAACCCGCTTTGCAATGCAGTGGACACTGGTTTGATCCCTGATCCAAGAAGAATCTGCATGCTGGGTGGGAACTAAGCCCCTGTATCATAACTATTGATCCCTTGCACCTGGAGCCTGTGCTCTGCAACAAGAGAAGCCACTGCAATGAAAAGCCCAGGCACCACAACACGAAGCAGGCCCTACGTGCTACAAGAGAAAGCCTGTGCACAGCAGTGAAGACCCAGCACAGACAAAAGTAAACTAAAAAAAACCCACAAACAACAGTAATGGAAAAACCTGAAGGAACTTTTTGATCAATCCAGTACCATGTATTACATTGAGAACTACCGTCTGTGGAGCTCAGTGTGCTGAGGGAGCCAGGCTGTGGGGAGCCCAGCCCCACCAGTGCTAAGTGCTAGGTGAACTCAAGTAAGCCATGTAATCTGTACTAGGAATCTTGGTACAAATGTCAGAAGAACTGCCTCTCCTGACCTAAGACAGCCTGCTACTAGACACAACAGTGCTCGAAGCCCTTCAGGGATGCTATGAAATTCTGTGGTATGATGACAGCCTGTTCAGGTTTACTACGCCTCACTGACTTGCATGACTGGGCAAGCCACTTCTGTCTGGATTCATATCCAACTATAAAATAAGATGACTGGTTCAGGTCAATGTTTACAAACTGTATTTATAGAGCCCTAGAGTCCTGAGAGGTACCAGGTGACTGCAGGACTCATCCCCTGATCTGTGCAGCTCTGTTCTCACTCATATTACGACTGTAGGCTCTGGAGACAGGCCACCTGAATTCTGAGAAGTTATTACCCTCTTTATGTCTCTTTTTAGTCATATTATTAAATTACTACAATGGTAGAACCTACCTTACAGAGTTAAGAATCAATAAATGTACTTAGAACAACACCTGGCATATAGCCAGCCTTTAATAAATCATAAGAAATTGCCAAAAACAAATAGCAGCAATTTCATAATGGTCCAACCTAACAAACCCACAGCTTCTGCATAAGATACTTTTTGAAGATAGGACTCCACGTGTTAAAAAGTTGAAAAAAACATCAGAAAACCAATGTTTTAGACTATTAGCTCTTTGGTTTTTATGGCATTTTCTCTCACTGACTTATAAATTTCCTATTTTCTTGCCTAAACTCCTGGTTTTATTTTCTACATATCCTGTGGGTCTAGTGGTTGTTCCCAAATTCTAACAATACTGTGAGAAGTGAGGATGTGTGCACTGGCTGGCTTTTGTAAATGTGCCTGTGAGCGGAGACCATGAAAACGACATTTAAGAAAACCTCAAGGACGGTACAGAGAGTATTCGTGAGCTGAGCTAGGGAGCATATTAAAAACAACCTGCAAATGTCTGCCTGGTGCCAGTAGCTCTTTTAGCAACTGTATGCCTGATCCAAATTTCAGCCTTTCTCAGTCCTCCCAGAGGGTAACAGATTTCCCCGTTCTGAGCATAGGGAGCTTTTATTTTAGGCAGCTACAGCTTGAATTGAGTGTACACGTTGCATGGCCACTTAATTTCTATAATTTCACACACAAAAAAGTAGACACTAGACTGCCAAATGCTTCTTTCCATTATACTAAATATGTCTGTTAAAACATCCCCGTGTGTGCATGCTAAGTCAGTTCAGTTGTGTCCAACTCTATGTGACCCCATGGACTGTAACCTGCCAGGCTCCTCTCTCCATGGGATTCTCCAGGCAAGAATACTGGAGTGGGTTGCTGGGGCCTCCTCCAGGGGATCTTTCTGACCCATGGATTGAACTGAGTCTCTTATGTCTCCTGCATAGGCAGGCAGGTTCTTTACCACTTTAGGGAAGCCCCTAAAACATCCCCAGAAGCCTAAGGTGGGCTCCATTACCAACCACCAAGGAGAACTCAACGCCTATGGATTTCCTTCCTGAGGAGGGCTGAATGTCAAGTCCATTTCTATGGCACGAAAGCAAGCTACAAAAATTACCCTGGACCTGGTGAAAATCCAGGACTTTATAAAGTAATACTTAAAAAACCAACACTGATCATGTACCAAAATATAACATACCATGGGGAAATGTGTACAGAACCAAAATGCAGGAAAAGGCAATTTACAAATTTTGAGATCAGAAAAACAGGATTATAGAAAATGGGTCCACACGTCCGTTTCTTATAATCGGTAGCAAAGAATTACCAACAGCAGGCAAGGCCTGCTTGATTAACAGAAACTAGAAGACGAAACACTGATTCTTCCAGCAACTGTTTAATGAATACCTACAAGGTAAAAACCAGACTGTACACTGGTTTGAGACCTTAACAAGGGCATCACATTTTCTATTTGAAACTTTAAGCTCTCAGTAAATGTATCCAGGAGGTAAAAGGGATTACTACTACCCTTTGTGGGCTGGGGGTCAGGGTGAGATTTCCTCAAAGCCACACACAGTATCTTAGTAGCAAAGCCAAGACCTGAACTTGGGCTTTCTACCTCCTACTCTGGTGTTTTTTGTAACAGAGCTTCCTGGAGGCAAACCCCAAAACTTTCACAAGGTGTAGGAAGTTGCAGAGAAGGATAAACTTGTGAATTACCTTTGAAAATGATCACATATCTTTTCTATATATCTAACTGCTCTGCTGTTTACTTAAACGGGGAAAAGAGAATGGTAGATGTAGCATGAGACAGAGAGGCACATCCTTAACCATCTTGAGAAGAGAAATAACGATGAGTTTTAGGGTAAGTGCTTTGAGTTAGTTGATGCATCTTCAATAAGGATGAAAACATCTTTGACATTACAGTGGTTTGTGATCTGAAGCTCACCCTTACTCAGCAAAATCTTATCCAACTTTAATTCCTCTTGTTGTGGAGAAAATGTGAATAAAGTTTTTCAGCATTTGAGATCTTAGTTCCTCAACCAGGGATCAAATCTGTGCCCCCTACAGTGGAAGCACAGTCTTAACCACTGGACCACCAGGGAATTCCCAAGAAAATTTAATTTGGATTTTAACCTTTCTCCTTTAGTGGAGGGGCGATAATGAAAAACAACCACCAAAAAAAAAAAAAAAAAAAAAAAGAAAAAAAAGAAAAACAACCACCAAAAAAAAAAGGCTGAGAAAGAGTTACAGAGACCTGGGTTCTAATCCCGTATCTGCCATTTATTCATCATGTGACCTTGGGCCAAACCTGCCTTTAGGCCATTCTTTACCTCATCTGTATCATGCACAACTTTTAGACAAGAAAGCCCAGCACAGTACCTGGCATGCAGCAAGAGCTCCAAAAATACTAGTTGCTATTTTTCTTGTTATCTGGTTGGGAGAGTTAAGGAAAATGGTTAAGTAAAAGGAGTCAAGGGTAAAGGGAGATCAAAAAGATGCCACATTATAAGAAACTACAAATTGGTCCTTTGGCAGCAGTGCCCACAGATATTGTCCCTGACCCCTGAGTATTCTTCAGGCTTTGAAAAAACTATAGAGAACACCTAACTTAGCTTACTGGGCTAATTCCCTTATAAATTATGGAAGTTGCTGGAAGAGAGCAATAAGAGGGGTTGCTTTAGCTGTAGGAAGATTTGTGTGTAGGAAAGTCTTGGGCACTTAATCTACATCATGATCTGTAAGGCTGAGAGGCTGGATCATGTCACTGGACTGTTTTGTGTTCCTTGGAAACTATTGCTGAGTAAACGCGAGCTAGATGCCATCTCAAATATCCTCAGAACATTCCTGTATAATGTGAAGTAAGGGAAGTGGTGACGTCTAGAATGAGGCACAAGGATCCGGAGAGATCAAGTCACCTGCCACATGCAGACGAATCAGACAACAATTAACCTTTATTAAGTACTCTCTGGTTGTAAGCGTATCAGATAAGAACTCTAGCTACAGTCATGGAAAATTCAAGAAAGTGTTGTCCTTAATAGATTCTTTGGCTAGTTTTAGCGAGTTTAAGACTTGCTTGTACTGTTTTTCACTGATATTGTCTCACCACGGTATAGACTGTAATCATCCAACACCTACTGTGTACCAGACGCTCTCTAGCGGGAGCTCCTACCGATGATTTACAGGAGCAGCACAAAAACGTGGACCAGACTTACACTATATGCCGGGACTATACCAAGAGCTGGGGCTTCCCAGGTGGCTCAGGGAGATACTCTGGAGAAGGAAATGGCAACCACCCCTGTATTCTTGCCTAGGAAATCCTATGGGCAGAGGAGCCTGGTGGCGGGGCTACAGTCTACAGGGTCGCAAGAGTTAGACACAACTTAGTGAACTAAACAGCAGCAGCATACCAAGGGCTAGAGAAAAAGGGAGACATGAGCAGGGTATGATTTGACAGTCAAAGACAAATGCAAATCAGAGTTTAGGATAAGAGAATATTCAAATCGGGGACATCCCTGGTAGTCCGGTGTTTAAAAATGCAGGGGACATGGATTTGATCCTTGGTCAGGGAACCAAAATCCCACATACCTTGGAGCAAGTAACCCTGCACACCACAAGACCCAGAGCAGCACCCCCAAAGAGAGAGAATGTTCAAATCACCAACTGAAATTATGTTTCTGGTACTGTATCTATGACCGTTCTTATTTCCCTAAATAACAGAAAACTTTACTGGTGTAAGAAATAGGTTTATCTGCTCTAATATGTCCCACTTACTAGAGGTAGACAAAATCTAACTGCAAAGATTCTGAGGTAGCTGAATCGTCTCTCTTCAACACAGGCACATCACAGACTTACGAAAGGACACCACGAGGCTTAGTCAGAAAGCTTGGACTCGACACTTATTAGCTGGGAGAGGGGCTGTAAAATGGGGGTAATAATATCCCCTAATTAACAGAGATGTTGAAGAATAAGGGAGATAAGATCTATACAGAAGGGGGATCTTCCTGACCCAGGGATTGAACCTGTGATGAACCTGAGTCTCTCACACTGCAGGCAGATTCTTTACCATCGGAGCGAACCGGGAAGCCCTATATATATATTTAATTATCTACCATTTGTAAAAGGAAATATAAAGAATTATTTATCTTTTGGGAATTCGCTGGCAGTTCAGTGGTTAGGATTCTGCATTTCCACTGCAGCGGGCCTGGGTTCCACCCCTGGTTGGGGAACTAAGATCCCCAAAGCTGCCCAGCATGGCCAAATAATTTTTTATTTCTTTTTTGCCTTATGTCTTATCCTAGATTAGGTAACCAGATACCTCATATTAGCCTATTGTTACTGTATCACACTTTGTTTTATTGTCATAAGAAGAACAAAAGGTGATTCACGGGTTGTCCTCCTCTCCTCCAAGAAACCTGTTTTTGGTACAGATCTATAGCTCTCTATTGTATCCTGGCAACTGGTTCAAGGAGTTGAATAACTGCCATTGCCAGCATACAATGTTAAGGGGAAAAAATGTCACAAGCAGAATCCCAAGCAATTCTGAAAAATCAAAGCAAAAGTATTCTCTAGCTACTCAGAGCTGAAATCAACTTGAATAGTCCTAAATTCAGAAGTCAATACATCCACCTGAACAGTCCTTAATGATAATAAAGAGAATTACTGAATGGCTATTATACATCTTGCACTGTGCTAGGACTTAAAAATGCAGAATATTGGGAGTTTCCTGACGGCCTAATGGTTAGGATTCTGGGTTTTCACTGCTGTGCCCAGAATTCAAGATCCTGTAAGCTACGTGGCACAGTTTTTTTTTTTAAAAAAAGGATATTGTTTGTGAATAAAAATGAGAGAGACATCAAAGGAATAGAGGGCTTTCCAAATTGCCAGTTGACCAAAATTTGCTTCTCTTGCACTTTTGTCCTTGATACAAAATAACTGCCTTTTGTTGGGCTACACCCAGTTTGGCTCACAGACACTGAAGAAATTATAACCTAGATGACTAAATACTCATCTATGGACCATACAGTTTGCTGTGGATGGCAAAGTGTTACTAAACACAAGGGAAAATCAGATGAAAAGCTTCCTATATATACTCACATCTTTCTCCTGGATGGTGCATTCCTTACAATAATAGGCATCTGAAACTCCAGGGCCTCCACAGATCACACAGCGTCCCTGGTAAGAGCCATAGTTACACTCGTCGCATATGCGCACCAGGGTGCAAGGACGCACATAGGAGTCACAGATCACACACTTGCCATCACCTATGAGAAGAGAATGGAGTTACACCCACGTGCAAGTACCTCAAGTCCTTTGCCCTCCTCCTGCTATGGGGACTACACCAGTCAGTCTCCTAACGGTGACATGAGGACCCTCTACTTTGGCATCACAAAACCTGACTTACCTCGTGTCCATCTCAGTCTCTACAACACAAAGGAAAAGTTATTCAACTACTGAGTTAAGAGCTTAGAAAAGCACCTGGTAGATACATCTATATAAATTAGTTGGCAGAACGCTGTATATGTTGGATGGGGTCATGCTACTTCTGGTCCAAAGCTAAAGATTCTCTCAAAATCTAGTGTCTAAAACGTGCAAGCTGGAGTGAGGGTGGTGGCCTTTAGTTGCAGCCTGGCACTGCGTTGACATTCTTTGGGTCACGTCTACTCAAAGTCCTCTTAGTGCCACCGCTGAAAATGCTCGTTTGCTTGCTCTACAGAAACTGAGTGGGCCAGGTGGGCTATTGGGGAGGCGTGTTCCACTCACACTTTTCACACAGTCTTCCAATGGCTGCAAGATAAAAGACGGTAAAGAGCACAATTAGGATTAAAGTTTTGACGAAGAGGAGAAAAACATCTTCGAGCTTGCGGTGGGGACAGGAGCAGGGACTGCAGTGAGCCCTGAGGGGATCTATCCATCTTATCCTCTCAAACTTCAATCCGAACCAAATCCAGAGCCTCCTGAAGCCCCTCACAGGTCCTGCGCAAACTGAGAATTTCTCTCAGCCCCATTCCGGCAGCCTGCCTCCGGCTCCCAGCACGCGAGCCCCCGCCCTCTTTTCATCAAGAGACCGCAAACCCGCGCGCTCCTGCACTTTCGACCTAGAGGCGGGGAACGTGGCGCCTCCCGGGCAAAACCCTAAGCAAGTGACGGGAACCCCGGACCTCTCAGGTCCTAATACCATTCCCGCTCAGAGAGCCGGGGGGCAGAAGGCTGCTCACCAACACCAGCCTGCTTGCGGCAAAAGATCAAGTCCGGGTGATGTTTAGCCATAGCGCCCTCTCAAACCACCGGAAGCTTACAGGACTTCCGTCCAACCTTTAACCTCCGTTGCTCCTGCCTCTTGGTCGCCGTGATTGGTTCTCTAGACATCCGTCAGCGTTTATACTCTTTACACCAAGTCCCGCTGGTTCTCGCGAGATCAAATTCCAAAGCCAAGTTTCCGTCCTAACGGGGGCCAGGTCCTGGCAGGTGCATAAAAATTATTTTTAAAAAAAATCACAACCTTTCCAGGACTTGAATGGAAGAGGCAAATTTCAAAGTGCAAAGCTGAAATTTTCACTTCGATAAGACATCTCTGTGCCAGGTATTTACTTCCTTAAGTGTTTTTATGTAGTGTTTTCCTCTCCCCTTTCGAATCCTCGCACCGGAACAACGCCCAAGGCGCTCGCAGGAGTAGGCGCTTCGGCGGAGGCCCAGCCTTCACGAGGTCGCGTTTCTCTTCAGGCCACGCCCCCAGCCAGAAGGCCTTAAATACGCTGAGTGGCACGTCACTTTCAAGCGACCTCATCTTTGTCAGTGCACAAAATGGCGCCTTACAGCCTACTGGTGTCCCGGCTGCAGGTGAGCGAACTGAGGGCCCTCTGGGTTCGCGGGGGCGGGGTGCCTCCTCCTGTGCTTGCGGCTGTGGGCGAGGCAAGACGAGGCAGGCCCGACCTCCGGCCGGCTTTTCGTGTACCTGTCCCTGTCGCGGGCCCTGCACCCACGCTCGCTCCTCCGGCGCTCGAGGTCAAGGCGTCCCTGGCTCTGTCAGCTCTCTCTGCTGATGAGCGAACTGAGGGCCCTCTGGGTTCGCGGGGGCGGGGTGCCTCCTCCTGTGCTTGCGGCTGTGGGCGAGGCAAGACGAGGCAGGCCCGACCTCCGGCCGGCTTTTCGTGTACCTGTCCCTGTCGCGGGCCCTGCACCCACGCTCGCTCCTCCGGCGCTCGAGGTCAAGGCGTCCCTGGCTCTGTCAGCTCTCTCTGCTGTGTCCCCGCCTAGCTGGAAGCTTGGGTCTAAGAAGCGGCAGCTAGGTGAAGAGTGGAGGCACCTCTTTCTCGTTTTCGTGGACCTCACTTTCTACCCCATAGAATTTCGTTTTCTGTTCCTCAAGGTGAGGACAAGGTGACTGGGGGGGCGCGGTGGTTGTTGAGCCCGCTAGGCCCAGAACCCGAAGGCCTCACTTCTCATCTCTCAGCAGCGGAGACTTGCTAGCCAAGTGCATCAATCGTTGTCAAACCCGAAGTCTGGAGAAAAAAAAACTATATTCCATCTTGAGGGGGATCCTGCAGAACATACAGCCAAGAGTGCGAGGGGACCTTCCGTCCCCAGGCGTAGTAATTAGTAGTGATATCAGTTGTCTCACCTTTGCACAGATTGCAAGACCATTCCTCATCATATCACTTAATTTATATGATCATTTGGTAGGATGATTATTCTCATTTGATAGGTGATGAAACTGCTAGGTAAAAGTTCCTGCTCTCTCTGAGTGTTACCCAAGTGCTGTGGCCTTAGCATCTGCCCTACTACCCCGCTGTTCTTTTTGTTCGTGTCACCCTGCCCTCAGAACTTTTTGAGCCAGAGTGTGACCCTGGAGCTGACATTTGTATTTGTAGAATACCAGAATGGAGTATTTTGAGCCCACTTTCATTGCTTTTCAATTACTAGATGGGAAGGTAAAAGAATCAACAGTTTGACCTTGACAGACCTGTTATGAACCATCTAGAAAATTGACTGTGACTGCCAGATGGCTTTTTCACTCCTAACTTGACAATCCTAGGAAAGTGGTGTTACACACAAAGGTTCAATGTCAACCGTGTATTTTAATAAAAATAAAGGAAGCAAGCATTTGTGGACATTCTGTGCAACTTTTTACATTTAACCTTTGCATCTACTTTGGATCAAGTAGCTAACTATACTTACAGGTTTGAAGAAGATGTACTGTACCCTCAGAAAGTTTTGTGTTACCAGAAGTTATTTATTAAGTCACATTGCTTAAATTTAAACCATTTAAAGTGAAGTCATCATTTATCTTATTTATACTTACGGTCTCTCAGTTCTGGCGGAAACAGGGGATTTAGCCTAATTAATTATCTCTTTAGATGCTTTGATTCTCCAGGTTAACAATGTGGAATGGTTGTTTCTTCTTGATCCTGCTGTCACGTGATCTAGCGAAGTTATACAAGGCTATTTGATAAGGTAAATTATTACAGATTTATTGAGCTTGGAAGAGAGAACGGATATCACAGTATTTTTTAACTGAAAAAGAATCTTAGAAAGCATAAGCATTAGACACGCATAGGAAGAGAGCTGAACTCTTCCATGTTAACCCATATGCTAACCCATCTAAGCGACCTTGAACTTGGAAACTGAATTCCAGTTTATCTGTCGTTTAGAAATTATGTTCATTGACAAACGTTTATTGAGTACTTGGTGATCAGCTTCCATTCATGTTGTTATAATAATTGTTACAAAGCAATGAAAAAGAATATATTTGTTTATGATCATCATGTTGTCCAACTTCCTCTTTTATAGATAGACACTCCAAGACCTTGAGAGCCTGGGTCTCCTTGTTTCTGCATTTAGCTAAGATGAATGAACAGCATTATACCACACTGTCTGCTGATAGCCAGGCTGTCTTAAGTAATGGCCAGCTTCCACTATTCTCTAAAAACTTTGTAAATTTACCTCTTTTATGTTTAGCTACATTTGAGAAGTGATGATATTACCTTAGTTGTTGTATGACAGAACCCTGTCCATGCATTCAGTTTATTTATCGCATATTAACTGAGTACCCTCTGCTTCCTCTGGATACAATGAGAAGCAGAAAGAGCAGACAATTCCTGTTTTCATGGAACTTCCACTATATTCTAACATATTCTACTGCAGGGGATCTTGGAGATCTTTCTCAGCTGAAGTATTTTGGGCAGACCTTGATTGAACCTTGACTGGACCAAAGGTGATGGCAATTACTACTACCACTAAGAGCAGCTAACATTTAACTTAACTGTGTGCCAGTAGCTTCACATGACCGTGCGAGATATCACAGATTTATTAACCCTGTGTTATAGATGAAGAAATAGGAGTAGAGCAGAAATACAGTGTAATGGCTAAGAGTAGATTCTGGCATCCACTGTCTTACTTTAATGCTGACTCTGAGACGCACTAGCTGTGGCTTTGGGCAAGTTACTTCACCTCTCTGTGCCTGTTCCTCACCCTGTAAGATGAGGATAATAGTACATCTGATTTATCTAGTCATCATGGTTGCAAAGTACTTAGAGCCCTCGTCGTCGTGTCGTGAAGTCGTCAGTCGTGTCCGACTCTTTGCAGCCCCGTGGACTGTAGCCCACCAGGCTCCTCCCTCCATGGGATTCTCCAGGCAAGAGTACTGGCGTGGGTTGCCATTTCCTTCTCCAGGGGATCTTCCCAACCCAGGGATCGAACCCGGGTCTCCTGCATTCCAGGCAGATGCTTTAACTTCGGAGCCACCAGGGAAGCCCACTTAGAACCCTGCTTGCATCTAAAAGAGCATATAAGTATTTGTTCATTAAATTAAAATAAACTTGTCTAGGGCCTTATCACTAGTTGTTAGTGGATGTGGTTTGAATATGGTACTTTCTGACTCACAAGCTTGAGGTCCCAGCACCTGCACCATACCACTGGTTCCCTTTGCCATCAAGACTCAGCCTGTCAACCAGGGTACCATTAATGGTCCATAACCAGAGAACAGTGCTCCACAAAGTTTTGTATTGTTTGATACCTGCTACCAGGTAGAAAGATAGAAATAAAGTGTAGAAAATGGAAGTGAAATTTTTGAAAAACCATATCTACTCTCCAATTTTTAAAATTAACTTTCGTGTAAATTACCATGGATAGAAAATAAAAGGGGTTGGACACTTCCAGATACATTTTAGTCTTTGGTTTTGCCTTGAGATACTGGGATGCTGAGTTGCAGAAGTTATGTAACTTCTTGCATGTAAATCTGAAGAGCCTGTTAACTACAAAGAAATTTGACACATTTGCAGGTGTTAAAAGTGCCTCTAATCTTGCTTTGAATTGGGAAATGCATCATTCTGGTTCCCTATTCACTGTGGTACCTTCTCAGGTGACCAGTAGTTAGTTGTTGGTTTGAATTAAGTGAGTGAATGAACAGATAGGTAAACTTCCAATCTGAAATTTGGGCAGAGTGAGTAGAATCTTGAGGATGAGGGGAGCACACCATTCCCTTTTGAACAGTCTGTTCCTAAAACGTTTATTGAACACTTACTATGTGCCTGTCTGTATTCTGGGCTTCCCTTGTGGCTCAGCTGATAAAGAATCCGCCTGCAATGTGGGAGACCTGGGTTTGATCTCCGGGTTGCGAAGATCCCTTGGAGAAGGGAAAGGCTACCCACTCCAGTATTCTGGCCTGGAGAATTCCATGGACTATAGTCCATGGGGTTGCAGAGTCACACACGACTGAGCGACTTTTACTTCACTTCACATTTGTTAGGGGCTTCCCTGGTGGCTCAGAGGTTAAAGTGTCTGCCTGGAATGCAGGATACCCAGGTTCGATCCCTGGGTTGGGAGGATTCCCTGGAGAAGGAAATGACAACCCACTCCAGTACTCTTACCTGGAGAATCCCTCCAGTCCGTGGGGTCGCAGAGTTGGACACGGCTGAGCGACTTCACGACACGATCTCTATTCTAGACAATGAGAGAGTAATAATCAACAGGAATAGTGGAGCTTGTATTGTAGTTCTGGGGAGACAAACAAGTGGACAAGAAAATTTAGCTGTGAAGTAACGCAACGAAGATACAGGATAGTGTGGTCGAGAGAGTAGAGGTGAGGATGTGGCGTAGCTTTTGACTGGAGTAGTTGGGGAAGGCTTCTCAGAAGAGGTAGCATTTGAGCTGATACTTAAATGGTAAGAAGACAGCCCTTCAGGATTTTGGGAAGGGCCCAAAGTAGGAGGGGAAGGAGCAGTGTGTGCAAAGCACCTGAGACGGGTCTGAGAATAAGAAATAAGGCCAGTGTGGCTGAGGTGATGTGAGGAAGGTCTGAGCAAGTGGCAGGAGCCAGGGTCCTGTTGAATCTGGTAAGGAAATTGGATTTTAGTCCAAGTGTAATGAAAATCCACTGGAAGATTTTTAATGGTGAAGTGACAGGATTTGATTTATAATCGAGAGGGATCATTCAGGCTGTATGAGTACTGGTGCTTGAGCAGTCTTGCCTTCATCGGCCCTGGTGTTCTTTGACACCCCTTATTTTCCCAGCATGTGGTTTGGAAGGCAGTGGTGGGCTCTGCGCCCCTCAGCATGAAGAAGGGGAGGGACTGCAGGGCGGCTGCGTTGGGGGAGGGGGGCAGGGGAGAATTGGATGAAATTTGTCAAAAGATGCAAAGTTTTATAGTTATAACTAAGTACTAGGGATGTAATGTACATAGTAAATATAATTAACACTACTGTATGTTATATATGAAAGTTGCCAAGAGAATAAATTCTAAGAGTTCTTATCACAAGGAGAAGAGATATTTTTCCATTTATTTGATTTTGTATCTAAATGAGGTAGATGGATGTTCACTAAACTTAATGTGGTAATTATTTTATCGTGTAAGTAAAATCATGATGCTGTACACCTTAAAACCTACACAGCTATGTCAATTATATCGATAAAACCAGGAGAAAATAATTTTTTTAAGGCAGCACATAGGATATCAGGAATCTTAGGAGACTTCCTCTAACCCATTCTTACCATGTGGCTTCAAGCAAGCCCTCAACCCCCTGTAGCTCTCTGGTTACACATCTGCAAAATGGGACAATTCATAGCTACCCTTCGATTGAGAAGGCTCCTGAAGACCTAGTAATATTTGGAAAGCTCTTTAAACACTTGGTTTTCCCTGGTGGTTCAGATGGTAAAGAATCCACCTGCAATGCAAGAGACCCAGGTTCGATCCTTGGGTCAGGATGATCCCCAGGAGAAGGAAATGGCAACCCACTCCAGTATTCCTGCCTGGAGAATTCTATGGACAGAGGAGCCAGGTGGACTACAGTCCATTTTTAGAATGGTCTTGAAGACCTGGTAATATTTGGAAGGTTCTTTATGGACTATAAAAATTTTTGAATAGTTTCTAATGTAATTTTAAAAATAGGCCTTTTCTAATATTGAGACAAAGGACAGATTTTTTTTTTCCTTAGATTATTCTAGAATGAACCTGTGGAAGCTCTTCTTTATTTAGTGGATCCGAAAAGGCAGGGAGAATGATTTTTTTCTTGGATTCATTGTGCAAAGCCTGGGTCAAAGGAAAAGGCAGCAACGTTGCTGTGTGGCCCTGGGAAAAATAGCTAAGTTCCGGAGCCTGAGTTTCTTCATCTATAAAATGGACACTGTACCTTCTGTCTCTGGGCGATCGTGAGTATTATTAGGTGGGATTGTGTGTATACAGTGTTTGGGGGAAATCTGACGCAGGATATATGGGCACTTGGTGAGAGGTAGTCTCTGTCTCCACTCCTCCAGATGGTCTACAGCCCCCATTGCCCAGCATTTATCCTCAACTCATATGTTTAAAAAGAGTCTTGGGGCTTCCTTGGCGGTCCAGTGGTCAAGCCTCTGTGCTTTCTGCTCTGGGCCTGAATTCTGTCCCTGGTCCGGGAACTAAGATCCCGCACGCTGTGAGGTACGGCCTAAAAAATAAAAGAGTGGCTCTAGTGAAGGCGATGGCAGCCCACTCCAGGACTCTTGCCTGGAGAATCCCAGGGACGGGGGAGCCTGGTGGGCTGCCGTCCATGGGGTCGCACAGAGTCGGACACGACTGAAGTGACTTAGCAGCAGCAGCAGTGAAACTGTTTGCTCCTTCTGTAGTGGCCGTGGATACTGGGTGTGCAGCACTAGTGCAGGAAAACCTTTTGGGTACGGCTCTAAGAGAGTTGGGAGAAGAGGAGCAAATGAACCCACGGCTTCCTGTTTTTTAATTTTCTAAGTTGAAGGGCAGCATTGAGAAGGCGAGCTCTAGAATAACATTTGCAGTATTTCCATCAATAAAGATGAAGTTCCTTGGGGAATTTAGGCCCAGTGAGGAGCATTTCTGCTTTCACCCAGCAGAAGTTGAGACAGTTTCTCAGTGGGAGCTTTAATTCTGTGGCTGGTTGTGGGGGCCCAACGAGGCCTCAGGCGCTCCTTCAGCCCCTACACTTGGGTGCTCTGTTGCTGGGCACTTCACCTTCAGCTGGACACTGGTGTTACTGTTGTGTTGCCGCTGCTCACTGAGAGAACTACAGAGCTTATTTAAAGGGCCCGGCCTGTGAATGAGCTTCTGTGCTGGTTAGGAAGAAACCGCGTCTTAGTAACTGTAATACCTTGCGCTGAAGCGAAGAGGGTAGGGGCGTGCTAGGTGGAGCTAAGTCCATGCCAGCCCGTCCTACTTGTATGAGTGATGGCATGTTCAGTCTGCCCCACCACACCCTTGGCCTTTAGAAGATACCGATACTGAGCTGTCAGCCCTGCTGTACTCGTCACTGAACTAGGTCTCGTTGGACAAACACTGCCTCACTTGGCCTTCCCAACAACCTAAGATGTAGGTGTCATTAGCCTTGCAGAGTTTCGGAAATTAACTAGTTTTAAATCTTTGTATGTGGCCAAGGAAAGGAGGGCTGGAGAAGTGAAACAGTTAAACAGACCCCAGTTGGTTAAATGGCCTGCCCAAGGTCACGACTAGTATGCAGCTGAGCCAGATTTTGACTGCAGGCTTGTTTGACTGCAGAACTCAGGGTTTTTACCCTTCAGTCAAACTGTTTGCCCAGAGGACTCCCCTGAGTATAGCAAGTAGAAACTGGATCTCTGGAGAGTAGGCTAGATGGAGAGACACAGTTCGGTTGGCTCTGTGTCCTGTTGGGATGTGGAGATGTTTGAGGCCGTGATTGCCTCCTGTCCCAAATACCAGCAGAGCTTGAGAGGGAGGGCCCAGAGCTGTGGGTCAGCTTCACAGGCTGCATGTCGAGCTTTCAGAGGAAGCTGTTGCCCCAGGATGGGTGGTGGGGGCCAGACCAGGGCTCAGAATTTATATGCAGTTCATGGTGTGCCTGGAATCTGCCTCAGATGCCAGCAAAGGAGAATTAGGCAGATGAGTGAATGTATCAGCTGACTTCTTAAAGGAACCCCTACTGCTTTGGACCTCATTTAGAGGCTGTGTCTTGGATAGACATGGCTCCCTCCCCCTTCCCGAGCCTCTGAAAAGGACTGCATCACTTTTGTGCCTGCCTGTTGCATAGCAACCAAGCTCACTGATTGCCTAGGGACAGGAGGGAGTTGTTTAGCTTGGGAGTCTTAGGAGGGTTGCCAGACAGTCTCCTGCCGGGAGTGGGAGACAGTTGTTAGAAGCAGCAGAGATGTGGAGAGATGACGCTCCTTAAGGAAGGTGCTGACTGACGTGCATTCCTGCATTGCTCACCTAGACAGAGCCTCACCTGAGGCTTCCCTGCCAGGAAGAGCTGGTTGCTAAGAGCTGTGAGGCTAAAGGCCATTGAGGGTTATGGTCAGAGGAACCAGGAGTCTTTCCCTTCCTGAGACCTTGAGGTCATCTTGCTAGTGAAACTGCCTCCTGTGATAGTGCATTCCCCACTGCCAGAAAGGGTCTCTCGGGCATTCAGGGGCAGAATGGGTGGATAGATGAGACCTTTTCAATTCCGAGATGTGCTATCCTGGTGCTTGGGACGTGCTCTGGGGCTGGGAGGGACCTGCTTTGACACCCGGGTGAGAGGCAGAGGGCATGGTCAGAAACAGCAGGTCATGGTTCTTTCTCTTAATACATTGGCAGGAGGTATGTGAGAGGCAGCAACTCGTCCCGGGAGAAATGAGGAACAGCAGCTTACATTTATTGAATGCCTGCCAGGAACCCAGCTGCTGAGCTCTGTATTTTCCATATATTTTTTCCTTAAAGAAGACTATGTTTAAAAAAGCTCTCTTTCCTTCTCCCAGTTCTGGTTCCCAGAGGCAACCACTGATAGGAATTTTGTATTTATCTTTTTTTTTCTCCTCTACGTTTACAAACAATACATTGTTTCTGGGCTTCCCAGGTGGTGCTAGTGGTAAAGCCTCCGCCTGTCAGTGCAGGAGATGTGAGAGATGTGGGTTCGATTCCTGGGTCAGGAAGATCCCCTGGAGGAGGGCATGGCAGCCCACTCCAGTATTCTTTCCTGGAGAATCCCGTGGACAGCGGAGCCTGGTTGGCTACAGTCTGTAGGGTTGCAGAGTCAGACGCGAGGGAAGTGATTTAGCACACACGTTGTTTCTAATCCTCACAAAATCTCTGCTGTTTTACACCAGTTCTACAGAAGAGGAAGCAGAGGCTCAGAGAAGTGAAGACTCTGGCCTGAGGCCCCACAGCTAGGGGAGCTGAGGTTCTGGGCCGGGCCCCTCCAGCTCTAGCGCGGATGCCTTCCCTGTGGCTAGACTCTGGGGCTGCAGTGTTGCTGCAGTGACACTGGCCAGGCCAGTTGGGGCCGGCGATGTCTCTGTCTCCTGCTGAAGCAGCTGCCTTCAGAGACCAGGCTGCTCCAGCATCCCGGCCTGTTTGGACAGCTCAGCCACCTTCTCCTCCGCTTGCTCTGGGCTGTAGCGCCCTCTGACACATGGTTCCCTGAGGCAGCGCTGGCGTATGGCGTGCTTCACAGTGTGGACGGAGGTCAGACTGGCCCAGCCAGCCTCCCCCACGCTTTGGCTCTGTGAACAGGCACGGAGGCTCAGCACAGCCTCTGCCAGAGACGCTCACAACTTGAATTGGAAAGCAAGATGAAGAGCCTGTGTTCAAATCATGGTTCTGCCTTCATCCATCTCATCATCAACCATTGGTGTCCTGGGCTCTGTGTCCTAAACTCTGAGTCTGTCGTGGTGACCACAGGAGACAAGTCTTCTGCCCTAGTAGAGCTTACATTTTAGTGCAGTTTACCTTCTCACCTGTTGGAGTCTGTTTTACCCTTAAAACAGAAGACAAGATGACCTATGACACTGCCACTCGGCCCAGTTGTTGGAAAGGTGACATAAGATAACCTTTGTGGTCCTGCCTCACAGTTTTGTTGGTTTCATTTCATTTTATTTCTTAGTGATTCCCTGGCGGGTCCACTTTGGTTATAGTCCTTCCTTCAGAGTTTGTTCTGTGTCAGTTAAGCACAAGATCAGGAGAGTCCCCCTCACCCCTGGGAGCCCTGGAGATTCATATCCCTGCCAGCAGAGGAGAGGGCACGGTCGGACCAGGAAGCCAGATTCCACCAGAGACACCGAGCCCCTGTGGAGGACTGCGCCCACCTGGCTGCCGGGCCTGAGGTTGGGAGACACTGTCTGTAAGCGCGGTGAGAAGGGCACGGCTCAGCGGGTTCCCAGCCATGTGACCTTGGGGAGGCCACTTGCTGTCACTGAACCTCTGCATCTTCAGGGCGGTTAGGGAGGCTGAGCTCTGTCCAGCAAGGGTTGTAAGAGACACTGCCCTGGAACAGCGGGTCAGCTGTTGCTGCTTACTTCAAAACAGATCCAAGGGCTTTCTGGTCACCCTGAAGGGAAACTCCCACCCAAGTGGATGGAGTTTTGTAGCAAGGAAATACTAAAGGAGTGCTTAGAATGGAGAAGACACAATCATGGTTTTCAGTGATTTGAAGGGCTGAAGCGTGGAGGAGTGACTAAGCTCATTTGATCTGGTTCCAAAGGACAGGGCTAGGAAGTCTGTCGGTGACTGGGCTGGCTGCTTTTACACGGGTGCTCTCCTTTAATAACCCCCGCAACGTTAGAGGGGTTCAGCAAAACCACACGGCATCGCGCCGCTTGTCGGGGACAGAGCTGGGATTTGAGTCCCCGTTTCCATTGCCTGATAGGAAAGAGGTGGGTTTCAGTTCAGCGTGAGCAGCATTGGTTGTTACTAAGTGTTAGAACTGTCCAGTAGTGGAATAGGCTTTCTGGAAGCATATGAGCTCCCTAGAATAATGAGGTTGAATCCGGGCTCTGGAGAGGTTACTGAAGAGAGGTTTTCTGCCTTGAGGCTGCACTCGACTTATAGTTCCTGAGAAAATGGAGGCTGAGGGCTTATCTGGAAGTATCTGTTCTAGATAAGGGCCTGGTACTTACTCATGAGAATTTCACACGGCCTGGGACTTGGACTCCAAGTGTGGGGAAAAATTTTTCCCATTTCCTAATTGTTGTGACGTCTGAGTGGATGGCCAGTGGGTGATCGCTGGCATGACCGTGGGGCTAGGTTGAACCAAGCATTATGTCCTACTTTTGGATTGAGAAAACAAAGGCAAAACCTCAGTAAGTTTTTTTTTTTAATATACCCAAGTCATCTTCCTTCTTTAAATAATACTGATCTGGACTACTTATCCTCCAACCACAGTGGTCAAATGTTATAAGACTCAGTAGTAGCTATTTTTAAGGTAGAATAATTTCTTAACTTTTTTTTTTTTTCTTATTTATAAAGATACCTATTTAGGAAGCTTGGAAAATACAGAAGTATAAAGAATACCATAAAAATTACCTGTAATTATTCATAATACCCAGAGATAACCCACCCCACCGGAGATAACTACTGTTAACATTTTGATAGATTTCCTTGTAATGTTTCTAAAATTTTGTAATTGAAATTTAAAATGTTTAATAATAATGTATTTATAATTTATATTTCTTTAGATTTTCTTCTGATTCTAAAATTAATCCATGTACAGTGTTAAAGGTTCAGATTACCTAAATAGAAAAAACTGTCCATAATTTCACCCTCCAGGGATAGCTGCTGTTAACAGTTTGGCATCTATTCCATTTTGATGTTATTTGATTTCTTTAATTCATTTGTGTCCAACTCAGTACTTAAAGTTGCCAGGGTTCACTTGGTACTTGGAGGTTTCAGTGTTTAGGCTTAGAGCCAGGCTGTCTCTGAATGCTGGCGTATCTGCAAGACCTTGGGTGAGTTACTATCCTCCTCCCTCAAGTTCCTCATCTGTTAAGTGGAGCTCATATACATTAGGGCTGTTCATCCACATAACCCTTACTGCTGCTACTGGTAATTATTATTGTTGCCATTGTCTTTGCTTAGATACCTCAGCTCTGGCACCCGTTCAGTTTGGGTTCAGTGGGTACCCTGGTGCTAGGGGCTGTGAGGAGATGTGGATTCAGCGTGGACTGGTGTTTAGTGCCCTTCTGGGAATCACCGAGTATTGAATTCCACAGGGTACTTGGCATCAGGCCGGGGAGTCTGGTGGAGGGGTGGTGGTGGAAGGTATTTCTGGATGATCTTCAAGGAGTTATAAAATTTTGTGTTTTCTAAATTTTCTCCAAGAAACATATCCTGCTTTTTTAAATGGGAGGAAAAACTCTAGTAAAAGCTATTTAATAAATAGCCTTCAGTCTCTCCCACCGTCAGGGTCTTTTCCAGTGAGTCAGCTCATCACATCAGGTGGCCAAGTATTGGAGCTTCAGCTTCTGCAGCCGACCTTCCAGTGACTATTCAAGGTTGATTTCCTTTAGGATTGACTAGCTTGATCTCTTGTCCAAGGGACTCTCCTAAGAGTCTTCTCCAGCACCACAATTCGAAAGCATCAGTTCTTCAGTACTCAGTCTTCTTCATGGTCTAAATCTCACATCTGTACATGACTGCTACCCCGATAAAAACTTCAAAAAAGAAAACCGGGTTTGAAGGTGAACCCTTGGCTTGACAGCACACAGCTAGTAAATGGTGGAGCTGGGCCTTTGAGCTGTATCTAAGTTCTTTTCACCGGGTAAATAAACCGCAGGTCTTAATTCAGCCTCCTCGGCCCTGCTGGGTGTCTGGCCTGACCTTCCACCACTTCCTGCTTTGTCTTTTACCTCGCACCATTTTGAGTGATTTCTAGCTCCTGCTCGCTTCGCTTGACGATTCTGTGTCATCTTACATACTGACTGTCCTCTGAGTGCCTTGCAAACCCTCCACGGCCCTGCTCGGTGGAGGCTTGCCCAGGGAGAGTTCATTGTTCTCTCTGCTGTACTCCTGCCCCTTGTGTGTTTCCTTCTTCCTGCAGGTCACAGTGGGGGCACTGACATGTGGATTGTGGCCAGACTATGTAAGTGTAGGGACTATCTTCTTGGTATCTGTGTCCTACTGACTGGCACAGGATAGATGTTCAAGTGTGAAAATACAAATGTGCTCATGGGAAGTAAGTAGGTTACATGATAAGCCACTGTCAACCTGCTTTGGCCCCCTTGAGTGCATTATCTACATGGCAGCCACAGTGACTTTTTATTTTTTTAAGGCAGATATAATCCTGCTTCAATGGCTTCCTATTACTTTTAGGATCAAGGTAAACGTTTAACATGTCCTACTGTAAAGTTCATACATACTTATAAGAAGAGATCAAGGCCTGACTGCTTGATCAATAAAGGTGCAGTGAACCCCTTTCATATTCAGACAGTTCATTACTTAGATACAGAATGAGAGGAAGAACAAGCTGAAGGTGCCAGCTCCCTGGGCTCTAGTCACATACGCTGAAAAGGGCCACACTCCGGAACACAAGGAGCTGAGGACTGAACCGAAAGTCGTGGCGGCCCCGGCACCACTGAACGGGTCTGTATTCTGCAGTTCTAGTCTAAAGAGTCCAAGGCAGAAAGCTCCATACCTCAGCAGGTCCTGGGAGGCGAGGAGAAACTGTCTCGCGCCTCCCAGGGAGGTAAGAAGTCAAATGGGAGATGACTTCAGAGCTCCTTTAGAAGCCTTCTGCCCTCTGGTGTTCGGAGATGTTTCACCAGGTATTCCGCCAAGACGCAGATAGGCTTTAGTCAGGATTGCTGGGGGGCTTTCCTCATAGATCTGCAAGGTCCTTTTCGGTGCCTGGCTCTACTTTACCTCTTAGCTCTGTCTTCTGCCATTTCCACTGCCCTTTGCTCCAGCCAAGCTGGCTTTCTCTTCTCTTTTTTCAACTACCAAGTGCTTCCCTGCCAAGGGGAATTTGCACCTGCTGCTCTCTCTGCCTGCCAGGTTCCTGAATTCCTTCTCCTAAACCACACTTTATTTGCTTGACTAGCTCCTAGTCATGTTTCAGTTCTCAGATGAAAGAGCACTTTCTTGGAAAAAGCCTTCCCCCTCCTGGATTGGGCTCTCCAGCTTAGTGCAGTTAGAGTGTTGTAGCGGCCTCACCTTTCTTTCACAGCACTTACGTCATTGGTTCCATGGTCTCATGAGTGAAATCTGACTTGATATCTGTCTTCTCCACCAAACTGTAAGCTCACCAGTGGGAGGGACTGTGTCTTGTCTTGCTTATCTTATTAATTCAAGCACCATAGCACAAAGTCTTGTTGTGCTTGTGCTTAGTCGCTTCAGTCGTGTCTGACTCTTTGCAACGACATGGACTGTAGCCCACCAGGCTCCTCTGTCCATGGAGATTCTCCAGGCAAGAATCCTGGAGTGGGCTGCCATGCCCTTCTTCAGGGGATCTTCCCAGCCCAGGGATCAAACCCAGGTCTCTGGCATTGCAGGCACCTTCTTTACTGTTTGAGCCAGTAGGGAAGCCCAGCACAAAGTCTGAGGCTGGATAAATATGTGTTTAATGAATTAGTACTACTACAGTTTTAATTAGGGAGAGGTAGTATGGTGGAAAAAGTTTTGACTTGCGAATTAAGTGACTTGAGTTCTGCTCCAAACTGCTGGATGTGTTTGTTTGTTTTGCTGTGCCATGCAGTGCGTAGGATCTTAATTCCCCAATCAGGGATCAGACTTTCTCCTCCTACATTAGAAGTGGAAGTCTGAACTACTGGACTGCCAGGGAAACCCCCAAACTGCTATTAACTAGGTTTGTGTGACCTGGGACACTCTTCATCTGCCAAGTGAATAAAAGATACTTGGTGGTCTGGGGTCACCTTGGGTTCTGATAATCTGTGCTTCCAGATGGACCATTTATTAGCCTAGTTCTAGAGGGAAGGGACCTAAAATGAGAATCCAGCTGCCTACTTGACCTCTCCACTTGGGGGTCAGACAGGCAGACTCCCAGGCTCACCCCAAGTCAGCCCTTCAGCTCCATTTTTCCAGTTATTCAGGCCAAAAACCTCAGTGGCATTCTTGACTTTCCTCTCATGCTTTCTTGGCCAGTTTGTGAGCAGAGCCTATTGTTAGAACGTCACCTCACTGAAGCCCTTCGTAACTCTCCTCCTTTGAATCGCACCTCTCCCCTCTTCCCTGGTTCACTCTCCCATTGCTTCTGCTTCCTTCTCTCTTATGACACTTATTAATAGCTGACTGAGATTTTACTTGTTTCTCTGTCTCTACTTGACTGTCTCCCCTCCTCCCTTAACCTCCGGGAATGTCAGTCCCAAGAGGGCAGGGAGTACGGAAACATTTTATTCATTGTTGCATCCTCAGTGCCTGGCACAGTGCCTGGCACCCATAATCACTCTCACTAGTTGATAGATGGGCAGAATGAGCAAACGGATGGTAAAGTGTGGTGGTAGGAGGGAGGGGAGACAGGGAGAATGACAGTGAAGATAGACGTTTTTCACCAGAGTCAACCCTGCTTATCATTTCTCAGATTTCTGACTGCTGCTGAGATAATAGGGGCAATATTAAAACCTAGCCTTTTCCTCCTCCTTGTATCTTACTTCTTCAGTGTCCTCCAAAGACAGTTTTGTTCTGGGAAAGTTGCATGATAGGGAGCACCAAAGTGTACACATGGAATTGAAGGGATCAACCTGAGGTTACAAGTTTTAAATTTTTTAAAGTAAGGACACCAAAACCACAGCAAACCAAACCAAAAAGCCCATCAAATCACTCTCTACTGTCACCATTATTTCTTTAAAGGACTTTTTTAACATCAAAGATATAGGAAGGCTAAACAAGGGACGTGTTTTAAGTGTAATAAATTTGTCTGAAAAAAATAAAAAACTTGTTACATCGTCTTTATTTATCCCATTTTCCTGGTGGATATTTGTGTGTGGACAGGCACCGAGTGGGTGGGCTGAGGTGGGGGCCACTGGCGCCGGAGGGAGAATGCTGCAGAGAGTCTAGGAATGCAAATGCCTGCGGTGGCGGTCCCTCGTTGTTGTTTGGCTTTGATGTTTGTAAGTAACGTTTTAAAAATTTGAGTTACAGTTGACATACAACTTTCCAATAGTTTCATCTATACAACATGATTATAGATATGTATGTATTGCAAAATGATGGCCACAGTAAGTCTCGTTAACATCCATCAGCATACGTTACATAACTCGATATTTTTAATTGAAAGGGGTCCCCAACCTCAGGGATCTAATGCCTAATGATCTGAGGTGGAATTGATGTAATAATAATAGAAATAAAGTTCACAATAAATGTAATGCATTTGAGTCATCCCTAAACTATCCTGTGGAAAAACTGTCTTCCACTAACCTGTCTCTGGTGCCAAAAAGGCTGCATTAAGGAAGTATTTTCAAACTGCCTATATTGACCTGTTAACTGGATCATGAAATTAATGGGGTACAAGTTACTTTCAAAAAAATAATACAGAAAGCTAAATGGAAAAAGCCTGACCCAGAAGGCCACCTATTGTATGATTTCGTTTATATGAAATACCTGTGATAGACAAATCCATAGAAACAGCAGATCAGTAACTGCCAGCCGCTAGGACAGGGACGGTGGAGAGAAGAAAGTCCTGGAACGAGACCGTGGTGGTGTCTGCACGCTGAATTGTACTTAACAGTTACAGTGGTAAATTTTATGTGCGCATGTGTATTTTACCACACTGAAAATAATTAGAGAATAAAAACTGTCACTATACATTGCATATGTCAGGTGTGAAACTTTTGAGTTACGCGCGTGTCAGGTACCTGCTGCTGGATCACACCATAAAGTGTATTTTGTGCCTGTGTGTTTTCAGTCAAAACTGGAAAGTCCTCTCTGCAAGCGTCCTTTTAGCCTAGAACATCTTGTGGCCAATATTTGGATGTTGCTAGGATACTACAACGGACTTTGAATGACTTCTTTCTTCCCTGATGACTCTCCACAAATGGCATTCGATTTGGAGCAAATCAATCATTCTCTCTGTTTGGCTTTTGCATCTGTGAAAGTGAAGTCGCTCAGTCGTCTCCGACTCTTTGCGACCCCATGGACTGTAGCCCACCAGGCTCCTCCATCCATGGGATTCTCCAGGCAAGAGTACTGGAGTGGGTTGCCATTTCCTTCTCCAGGGGATCTTCCCCACCCAGGGATCGAACCCAGGTCTCCCACAGTGTAGGCAGACGCTTTACCATCTGAGCCACCAGGGAAGTGTTTTTGATTTAAAACCAAACATGATCTTGTTTGAGCCCCAAGGAGGTCTCAGCATCCTTTTCGCTTCACTGTTTGTCTTTTCCTAACTTCACTGACCCCTGTATACAGCAGCTACTCTGCCACACTGCCACACTGTCTGCTTCCACATCTGTCGCATCCCACCAACTTCTGGTCTTGAGGGAGAGCATTGTGGTGTTCTAGAGTCTAGTGTGGTACAGCTAAGCTCCCTTCAGGAGTTTGTAGCAAATAGCATACAGGTGTGTGGAGATAATGACCCTACCCCACCCCACCCCCAGCAACTGAGGCTGCCATTCCCTCCTAGCTACAGCCTGGTATGTTTACCACAAAGAATTTTGTTCGCGGGCCTTGAAGTTTGGAAACCACTCAGAGACAGTTTTGGGGATCTAGGAACATGTTCATTGTTTGTTAAGTGACAGGGATTATTCTCCCTATTTAATAATTATTTAAAATAGTTTGACCAGGCAGGGAGCTAGTCATCAATGGAGTGTTCTGAATCTGGCTTGCTTTCTGTGACAGTATACTGGGTTGCATGTGATGTGTGCACATGTGCATGTCTGTGAACAAAGGACGAAGGCTGTGGCTGCTCCAGAAAGACCTGAGCCCTGGGGGTTTTCTTCCTTGATGCGGATAAATCTGTTGTGTCGTTGCTATGCTTTCCCCTAGGTCTTTGGGGAATTAGTGAGTTTATCTGAGAGCCTGCTTGCTGGGGAGGAGTATTTATAGACTCTCTGAGCTGGAACACACTCTAGAGAGCATCTTTGTCCAGACACCCGGCTGTGTCAGAGTAACCTAGGCTCTTACTGATGCTTAGGTTCCGCCTCTGGTGACTCTGATGGAGCGGTCTGGGAGCCCGTAGGGGCTAGGCACCATGCCTGTGAAATCTCCCAGGTGATTTTGAAGCATCCAGAATAACCTGCTTCTCCCATTTTATAGAAATGGAAAAAAGAAGGCATGGAAAGTCTAGGCTTTTTATCCAAGGGAACATTGTGACCCAACTCTGAGGCCAGGTCTCTGGATTCCCACCCCTCGAATGTTCCTTCTTGGCCCCCACCGCCTCCTGTCACCTGGGGGATCGCACCCTCCACCAGACCACACACAGGGAAGTGACCCACAGGGTGGGCACTCTGAGCTTGGTACCTTCCCCAAATGTTGGAGTTCAGAATTGAGGTTCAAGGACAAAAATATAATGATACTAGGGAACTTTGTTTTTTTTCCTACACCGTCTGAAAACAGTATCACCTTGATACGAATTTTGGGAATTATAGGAGAAATCTTAACCCAAACAGTTTTTTGTAATGTTCATTGCCTTTATATATTTAGAATTATTTCTTGAGGATAGAGTCTCAGATACAGAATTATTGGGTCAAACGTATGGATGAGCCTGTGGGCATCTTATTGACAAACTGCTTTATGAAAAGATTGAATTATCAATAGTTTGCTTGCAAGCAGTCTGTAAGAGTATTTCTTTGGTTCTGATTTAATTAAAAACTAATGCTGGCTACATTCTTTCTAATTGTAAGAAGTATTGCAAAATGAGTCTTTTGTAGAAAACTTGGAAAAAACAGATAAACCAAGAAGGAAATTTAGGCCATTATATCTAGCACATGGGTTTAACTGTACTTGATGCCTTATTTAAAAGATTTTTTTGTCATGACTTTTTACACGTAAGGAAATATAGAAAACAGTACAAAGGATACCCATATACCTACCGTCCAGAGTCAAAAGTTACCAATATTTTGCCGTATTTGCTTTCTTTACTTCTCCCAAAAGTGTCTTTGGTTTCTTTCTCTTTCCACATCAAAATCTAATTAAAAAAAAAATTGCACTATACTGACGTGGCCTTTGTAGTCTCTCTTAACCTAGAACAGTCCCCACTCCTGCCCCTCAGACAACCCCCCCCCCTCCATTTTCCTCTATGACACTGAGTTCGGGAGGAGACCAGGCCAGTTTCTTGTAGACTGTCCACACTCTGGATGTAACTGATTATTCTTTTATTCCCTGCATTTCTCTTAAACTGGAAGTCGGGTCCCAAAGCTTTCTTTGGTTCAGTTGAATATTTGTTGGCAGGGACTCTTCCCAGGTGGTGCTCTCTGAGCAGAAGGCACAGACAAGGCGGTCTTGCTGTTGCTGACGCTCTTTGGCCTCTGGGTTAAGGTGGTGGTAACCAGGTCCCTGTAGTGTGAAGGTACGTTTTTTTCCCCCCTTTTCCTTAGTAATGATAAATTCCTATAAGTTAACTTGCTGAAACAAAGGGTTTGCACATTTTTAAAAACTAGAATGCTTTTGATTGTTGTCCGGATGCTCCTCACTGGTCTTGCTGTGTATGCTATACTGCATGCAGTAAACATGCTTTTTCTGCATTGATTTGTCTTGTCCATTCCCCCCCCCCACCCCCGAATACAAAAAGAGCTCACGTGTAGCATTTGGAAATACTTAGCCTAGAACATAAAAGTGCCCATAATTCTAATCTCTGCAGATAATTGCTGTGAACAATCTAAGCAGATCTTACCAGTTTGTTTTTTTCCTGAGGATATTTACATTTGTTAATTGCTATTATTATACAGAAATGGGCCCATACCATAGTACTATTTTGCCACTTATTTTCGCCTAATGTCATGAATTTTTTTTCCTGCCAATAAAGGTAGATCTACTTCCTTTTTAAAATTATGGTAAAATGCATATAAAATTTGACATTTTAAAACATTTTCAAGTGTCCAGTGGCATTAACTACATTCACAATGTTGTAAGACCACCACCATTACCTTGTTCTTTTTAAACAGCTGTAGAATGGCTTTCCTTCATGGGTAGACCAGAATTTATTCAATCAGTGCCCTATTTTTGTACAATTAGGTTGTTCTTTCAGAAACAGTGATGTAGAGAATGTTCCTGCCAGTCTCTGTGCTCTTTTAAATGAGTGTTTTTATGAGATAGCTTCCTGGAAGAAGAAGAAAAGTTAGTCATAAGATAGAGACATTTCACATTTTAATAGGTAGTGCCTAATTGTCTTTCAGAAATATTCAGCCTGTTTACAATCTAACCAAAAGCATCTGAGACTGGTAAATTATTAATTTGTCTTGTTAACTGTTTGCTGTTACAAGGTTAACTGAACTTGCTCTGTATTCAACCTTGTTCAATAAGGAAGAACTGGTTGGTAAAGTAAAAAAAAAAAGGAAAGAAATCCTTTGGTTTAATTAACCAGTGTTTATGTAACACCTCCTGTGTATCAGACCTGGTGTTCAGTCAAATGGGGAATTTTATTATGAAGACACAGAGACAGTCTCCCCCTTAGTGGATCTTACAGAGTAGTGGAGACAGATAGCATCTCACAAATGAATGTTAGAAAGTAGTAAATGGGCGTATATGAGAGGAGACTGCTTGGATTGAGAGTTCAAGAAGTTTCCCTAAGAAAGTGAAGTTAGTTTGGAACTTGAAGGATTAATGGAAGTTACCTACATGAAGGGCAGATTGGGAAGGGATGGACTGAGCTTTCTAAGCAGAAGAAACAGCATGTGCAAAGGCCCAGTGGAAGAGCCCTTTGGGCTTTATACTGGGTAAGGAAGTTCAGTGTGTTTAGTGCTCTGGAGGAAAGCAAATTCTGAGTTACTCAGAGACCAAATAGATGAGGTCTCACTGCCAGGACCCCATAAATCGAAGGGATTTCAGAAGGATGAGAGACTTTCCAAGGCAAATTCTAACAAATTGCAAGTTGTCTGAAGGAGAGACAGAAGAGATGTACCTATAGACCTCAGCTTAGATTTTCAGAATGTCTTGGCCAGAGTTGGAAGGAGGGCAAATAACTAAGGAGAAATACTAAGACAGCTGGAATACCAAGACAGACAGAAGAGGGTCAGGAATGTCAGAGGTCCACATGAGCTAAGGCTTCTGAAAAATGCCGATCAACCAAAAGCTGTGTTTGCAGTAAGCAAAATAAGAGGCATGCCTCTTCCGTCAGAATCCAGAAAAGGAGCACAACCTTATCTAATTTTGTGTCTGTCTCCTCCGTGAAGGAAAAGAATACAATGAGCACATACTCTATGAACACACTCTGTGCCAAGCACTTAGATTGTTGCATTTAATGTTAATGCCAACATTTATCTCCCATTTTCTCTATGGGGAAGCTAAAGCTTGGTGAGGCTGTGTAACTTATCCAGGATCACAGCAGGTTGGTGGTGCTGGATTGGGCGGTCTGACTTTAGGTCTTGTATCTGAACCATCACACCAGGCTGCCTTCAAATGGGAAAGCATAGGCTTTGTGGGGCAAGAGGGCAGCAGAATCCAGGGGAATTGGCTCATCTTAAAAGAAACAGGCCCGTGCTTGCATCCTGGATTCACTGCTTTCACGTGTTAGACTTGTGACTTAACCTCTTTGACTTTAAGTTTCCACATCTGTAAGGTGGGAATAACAATCATCTCACACAAAATCAGACACAGAAAATGCCTGGTGGCATAGAGCAGGTACCAAATAAGTAATGACTGGGTTTGGGTTTTTTTCCATTAATTTTGATATTTATTTTTTATTTACTTGGCTGTGTTAAGTCTTTAATGCTGCACGTGAGATCTTTGATCATCTTGTGGCAAGGGAGATCTCGTTCCCTGACCAGGGATCAAACCCAGGTCTCCTTCATTGGGAGCTAGGAGTCTTAGCCACTGGACCACCAGGAGTGTCCCTGTTCTTATTTTTATTCTAAGACCACCCATAGCCTAGTGTTCATTTTACATGTGAGATATACGTGGTCTGTGAATGCATGATACATGGTGTCTTTGCCCTTGAGGTCAGCCTCTTCAGAGTTACACGTGACACTTCATACACTTCAAACCTCTCAGCTCAGCTCTGAAGTAGAGAGCACAGCTGACGTTTTACCCTTTGAAAAGCTGAGGCCTGGAGGAACAGAGTGAATTGCTTACAGTCTTACAGCCAAGCTAATAACATCCTTTTACTTTTTTGTTGCAGTTAGTAGATTAATAAAACAGTGAGTGCAAGTGTTGATTTCTGTAGGACAATTGACCGGTCAGTCCGGCTGTCCCTAACCATGAAGCATAAGTGATGGCTTAGTGACATTTCAGTCAGGAAGTTATTGTGGGTTGAAGACCTGGGGAGTGTCACTAAATAGGTTGGCCTGACCAAACGCCCACACTAGGGAGCCTGACCTGGAATGGGTCACATTTGCACTGAGAGTTGAATGAACAGCCTGAGAGTTGTGCCTACTGTGTGTGTGGCTGACGTCCACTGGGAAGGACAGCCTATCAGACCTGGGGTGACTGACCCAAACTCCTGTAGACCACAAGGGGCTGGAGGTGAATAGAAACCGGTGCTGAAATTAAGTCAAGGTTAAGGTATATTTATAACACACCATGAAATTAAAAGACGCTTACTCCTTGGAAGAAAAGTTATGACCAACCTAGATAGCATATTGAAAAGCAGAGACATTACTTTGCTGACTAAGGTCCGTCTAGTCAAGGCTATGGTTTTTCCAGTGGTCATGTATGGATGTGAGAGTTGGACTGTGAAGAAAGCTGAGCGCCGAAGAATTGATGCTTTTGAACTGTGGTGTTGGAGAAGACTCTTGAGAGTGCCTTGGACTGCAAGGAGATCCAACCAGTCCATTCTGAAGGAGATCAGCCCTGGGATTTCTTTGGAAGGAATGATGCTGAAGCTGAAACTCCAGTATATTTGGCCACCTCCTGCGAAGAGTTGACTCATTGGCAAAGACTCTGATGCTGGAAGGGATTGGGGGCAGGAGGAGAAGGGGACGACCGAGGATGAGATGGCTGGATGGCATCATGGACTCGATGGACCTGGGTCTGAGTGAACTCCAGGAGATGGTGATGAACAGGGAGGCCTGGTGTGCTGCGATTCATGGGGTCGCAGAGTCGGACATGACTGAGCGACTGAACTGAACTGATAACACACCAAACAGGAATCTGGGTTATTGTGACAAGGGGCACAAAACTTGTGACCTTCCTGTAAACAAACACCCAACACGTGTCCCCCTGTACCTCCACGTGGCTGCTGGCAGGACCTGTGGAACACGGCTCAGATTTGCTTAGAAAGCTACAGTGATTGGTTGGGGGTGGGGTGGAGTTGCCACCTAGAGCCTGTCCGGTCCATGCATGGGTGGGCCATGAGAGGTTAAAGGCTTTGAACCTCCCTTTTCAAGAAAAAGAAAAATAGATTCCAACTATATGGTATTCTGGAAAAGGCAAAACTATGGAGGCATTAAAAGGTCAGTGGTTGCTAGGAATTTGGGGGCAGAAGGGAGATGAATGCACAGTATAAAAGTTTTTATGAGCCGTGAAAATACTTTGTGTGACAACATGGCGTGGATATAAATACTTTGTATGACAAAGTAGCAGCAGCAGTAATGGCGGATGGATGTCCTCATATTTTTGTCCAGACGCACAGAATGTCCAACACTGATCACTTCACTAAAGTGGACCCTCAGATGAACTGGGGACTTGATGTGTTACACAGTTCATCCTTGGTTAAAAAGGAAAAAGCTTAAAATGACTTAGGACAGATGTTTTGTCAAAACCTTTGTTTCACTGTTATATACATATATGTATTATACGTGTTTGTGTATTTGTTGGACAGTGATATAAAATGTACTTTTTAGATCAAAAAAGTTTGCAGGCTACTGTAGTTAAATTGTACTGGCAGATAAAGGCACAGATTAACCTCAAGGAAAAAAAAAGATCAAGGTAGAGCTCTGCACAGAAAACGAAGTCAGGAGTACGGTGTGGCTTGAGTGGTCCATTAGGAGGATGTCCATCGAGGTGTTAGGAGGTAGGAAGCGACGTGTGTGTCAGCGGTGAGGTTGACGGTCACCATCGTAGAAAAGGAGGTGACTGGCCATTGGCCCTCAGCACAGGGCATGGCCGGGCTGCTGCAGAACCATGTAAAGGAAGAGTTGAAACACTCAGGGCTACCTTTGGCCTAGCAAAGAGGAGATTCAGAGAATATGATAGATCCTGTGTTTATGTAGCTGAGGAGGACCCTACCCTCAGCTGAGTTGCTGATCTGGGTTGAGCTTTGGGTTTATGTTGCTGTTGGCCATGTGGTGTGGCTTGCGGGATCTCAGTCCCCCAACTAGGAATTGAACTGGGGCCCACACAGTGAAAACGCCAAAGTCCTAACTGCTAAGATATTCTCAGGATTACATATTTTTAACAATCTCAGGAGATTCTGTTGCATCTGAGGCCTGGGAAGCAATGTCCTGAGGAAGAGAGGTTGGGTTTATTTCATGTGGTCTGAGAGGGCAGACCCCCAACTGAAAAAATAGATTGTGCAAGGAAACAAGAGTTTGGCTGAATATTTTGGGAGAATATTTTGAAAATTTTCAACAATGGATTGGTGGTTGTGTGGGATGATGAATTTCTGGTGTTGGAAGGGGTCCAGATTTTAAAATATATAGATATCTTTTTAGAAGAAATGACTTAATAAACAGGCTTCCTAAAAACCTTTTCCATCCTTATTAATATGTAAACCCGAGTCATCTGATGTGGCAATTTAAGTTAATTAAAGTTGATAAAAAATTCCACTCCTCAGCCACACTGGGCACACTTCACAGTCACGTGTGGTTGGTGGCTACCGTGTTGATAGTGAGGGTCTAGAACATGTCCTTCAGAGCAGAAGGTCCTCTGGGGCAGCGCTGGCAGTTGGGAGCAGACGTTTGCACGTGGTTGGTAAGCAGAGCATATGATTAAGGACGGAGCATGCTGGTGATTCAGTTGTTTCTAACAGTGTAGAGCTGATCCCCATTTTAGGGGCAGAGCTTTGGGGAGGGCCTGGGGCATTAGTGGACAGTGGGCCAGTCAGGCTGGATGGGGTCCTGGTGGCTGCTCTATGGCTTGGTCGCTCCCTGAGGGCCTCAGTCGCCTCACTGTGGGAACAGGCTCGTCATCGGCGCCTCTTCACTGGGTGGCCGTGAGGACTCGACGGACATGATACGCGTGGAGTGCTTAGCACACTGCTCATCTCACTCATACTCCTTGTTTTTAATCCCAAAGTTGTATTCTACATGAATATACTGTTTTGTCCTTTTCTTTTCCAGTCAGCACCAGTACCTGCCCCTGCAGGTCCCACATTCCTCCTCGGCACAGATTGCTGAAAGCCGTTTGGGACTTCGCTGGCTGTCCAGTGGTTAGGACTCCATGCTTCCCCTGCAGGGGACAGGGTTCGCTCCATGGTCAGGGGACCAAGATCCCACATGATGTACTGCCCCCCACCAAAAAAAAAGCCCTTTGATTGGCGGGTTCTTCACCCAATAGAAGAAGGGCGGGCAGTAGAGTCGCTGGTGGATTTTGAGCTGGAGGGCAGGTGGACCTGACGTCTGCATTGGGAAGGCGTCTCCTGCTGTGCTGGGTGGGGGGTGTGCTGTTGCCTAATGGGATCTGCTCTCCTCACTGGGTGACCTGCACAGGGAGCGGCCGCTACACACTCATAGGGGTTCAGATGCTGAGGTCAGCAGGGTTTGGTGTCAGACATCCAGGTGACTTCCAGAAGGGAGCCCGGGGTGGTGGCCTGAGCTTTGCCTCTTTGCTTGCCCAAGGTGTGAGCTGCTAGACCCGGAGCCCCACTGTTCTTTCCCTCTGTCGCTTCATTGGGTTCATTTATTCTTCCTGGGTCATAGTGCACCCTGTGAAGTTTGTCATCCAGTTTAAAATGAACTAACATAGACCTGACAACTTAACAATCATTCATCTGCTGCTGCATTAATAAGTTGTTTCTCCCAAACTTGGAGGATTAAAACAACAGTAAACATTTCTCGCTCCTAGTTCCTGTGGGCCAGGAATTTGGGGGCATCTTGGCCGGGTTGTTCTGGCTCTGACTCACTCAATAAATTACGGTCCAGATTGCTGGCCAGGCCCCTGGTTATCTGCGGCTTGTGCTTTGGCTGGAGCTCTTCACCTGCTTACAGATGGCGTGCTTACCTGCCTAGCAAGGTCATGCTGGGTTTTGGCTGGTGGTCTCGTTCCTCTCTAGGCGGGCCTCTCAGGACTGCCGAAATGTTTTCACTGCAGTGGTGTCTTGCCCTCGAGCAATCAGAGAGCTGGGCGGAAGTTATCCTTTTATGGCCAGGTCTCAGAGGCCCCGTAGCATCACTGTGCCACATTCTCGCCAGCTGCAAGTCTGCTGCGCGTGCCAGGGGAGCAGGGCTAGCACCACCATCTCAGGGGAGGAGGAGCCGTCCGAAGCTCATGTGCAGGCTTTCCTCACGAATTTTGCCATCAGTTCAGCTGTTATTCAATCTCTAACGTGCCAGGTAGTCCAGATAGAGATAACTAAGGCCAAGTCCCTCGGGACTTAGGGGCAGGTAGGACGGCAGGGACTGTTTGGGTGGTGCTTCAGAGCTCAGTGAGCGCCTCCACACACGTTCGCCTTCTGCCTTCCCAGTGGCAGCTGTGTGATCACTACAGCTGCTTGTGCCCTCGTGGCCCATCTCTTCTGGCCCTCAGATGATGGAGGGTTTTCTCAGGTGGATAGAACTTGACATTGTGACTATAAATAGCCATTGTGACTATAAATCTCTTGCACTTTGTCCTACCACAGGCTGTGTTCCTGGTGGCTGCTGTATCATTCCTGTGCTCAGGCGAGGAAACTGAGGCTGCACTCACCGAACAGCTCTTGACACTATAATTCCTTGCTTTTTTCACCATTCTGCACCATCCCTTAGGGTGCAGCGCCTTAAATACTCTGCTGACAGTCACTGTTGTCTTCTTGCAGAAAGCCCTGGGTGCAAGGCAGTACCATGTGGCCTCAGTCCTGTGCCAACGGGCCAAGGTGGCCATGAGCCACTTTGAACCCAACGAGTACATCCGCTATGACCTGCTTGAGAAGAACATTAACATTGTCCGCAAACGGTAAGGCTGCAGGGCGAGCTGTGGAGACCGTTAGAGGGGTTGGTGTTTCTGGTGTTTCCTGCCCCTCTCAGACAGTGTAGGAGGTGCTTGGCGGAGGAGGATGGTGGCAGGATCTAGGCATTGAGGGCATAGCGATCCCTGCTGCGGAAGGGTGTTCCGGATCACTGGTGGGCCTTCCGCCCTCTCTGCCAAGGAGAAGCCTGGAGATGTGGGCCCTAGAGAAGATCTCGGGCCCTCTTTGGTGCTGTGGCCTGAACGTCCCAGCTACCCTTTCCAGGACAGACAACTGGCCCTAGGCCATTCCTCTGGGGTCTGACAGGTCCAGGGACTTCAGAATTACTATATTTCCT
Organism: Cephalophus harveyi; assembly: GCA_006410635.1. NCBI lineage: Eukaryota > Metazoa > Chordata > Mammalia > Artiodactyla > Bovidae > Cephalophus > Cephalophus harveyi. Next base: position 316,724 of record SJYT01064098.1, read on the forward strand.
CTTTGGTCCATCAGCCCGGGGGAGAGCTCAACCTTGAGACTCAGAAGGAAGCTCAGATGGGCACTTGAGCATCCCTTTTTTCTGGACCTCTCTTTGCCCATGTGGTAAAGTGGCAGCTGTCTTGCTCTGCTGTTCTGAGTACCAGGTTCTGAGCTGGATGCCGGCTCAGGAGAGGGGATGGATGAGATCCCACAAGAGGAGGGATGGCGGCTGGTCCTGCATTGCAAGCAGCACTGCTCCTGGAGCTTGAACCACTGCAGACAGAGCTGCGCACCTGCCTGCCGGGTGACCTGGCCCTGGCGGCACGCGGGAGCCAGCAGGAGTGCACAGAATCCCCGCTCAGAGCCGGCGAGCGGGCTCAGGTGGACAGGGTCACACAGTGAGCGAGTGGCTGGACCACCCAGTGCTCTGGCCACTGTGCCACACGTGCTCCCCACTGCCATTTGCTTCCGCCTTACTGGTATCCTCACCTCAGTTTTAAGGGTCAGGGACTATCTTAGTCTTTATCTCCAACAGCCTCCAGCATAGCATCACCTAATTACAATAAGGACCTCTTAATGTCCATCAAGGGTGTTCATCTGATTCAGGTGGTATGAACTTAACTACTCAAAATGTGGCTCGTGTATCAGCAGCATCGGTATCAGCAAGCAGGCCTGGGGGCTTGTTAGACATAGACAACCTCAGGCGCCGCCCCAGACCCACTGAGTCAGAATCTGCAGTTTTCACAGGAGCCCCAGGTGACTGAGTGGACATCAGACTGTGAGGAGTGCTGGCCACTTACCTGGTTGATTCTGACATGCAGCCAGGGTTGAAACCACTGTCCTCATCACTCTGCAACCTTGTACAAATACTTTTTCCCCAGAAAACACTATTTTATTTATTCTTAGAGCTCTCAGATCACAGCTCAGTGGAAAAAGAATGGATTTTCCTTTAGTCTGCAAAAACACCTCCCCCTGCTTGGGAAAAGTAACAGAAGCTTGCTTTCACATACCTTGACAAAAGAGTCTTTACCATTTTGTCTTTGCTTCAAAAAATTAATCAAAAAACTTTTATTTAAATTTTGGTTTAAATTTTTTTTTGTTTTGGTTTAAATTTTGGTTTAAATTTTTTTGGTTTTAATTTTTATCAACGAAATTAACTCTCCCCTTAAAATTTTTCCTTTGCCTTCTTATTCCAACCCTGCACCAACCAGAAAAGTCCAGTCAATAACTTTGGGCATTTTCCAGATTAGTACAGACTAGGGATGTTCCATTTTCATTGTTGTCATAGAGAAGTGGTTCTCACTGAGGGTAGGGGTGAGGAGTTGATTTTTGTCTCCCAGGGAAATTTAGCAGTGTCTGGAGACATTGTAGGTTGTCCTAACCCGGGGTGGGGTGGTGGTTGACTGTTATATAGTGGGTTCAGTTCAGTTCAGTCCCTCAAGTCGTGTCCGACTCTTTGCGACCCCATGAATCGCAGCACGCCAGGCCTCCCTGTCCATCACCACATCCCGGAGTTCACTCAGACTCACGTCCATCGAGTCCGTGATGCCATCCAGCCATCTCATCCTCTGTCGTCCCCTTCTCCTCCTGCCCCGAATCCCTCCCAGCATCAGAGTCTTTTCCAATAAGTCAACTCTTCTCATGAGGTGGCCAAAGTACTGGAGTTTCAGCTTTAGCATCGGTCAGATACCCTGCAGTATGGAAGACAGCCCCTGCCATAAAGAATCATCTGGTCCAAACTGTCAGTGGTGGCACAGTGGAGAGACCCTTCCATAGAAAAAAGAAGGCGAAAGTGGAGCCATTCTAGAAAGGTGCTAAAGGATTAGGAGAGATGTGAGGGTGTTTTAGAGGGCCAGGGGGCCTGCCTGGGGACGACACCACCCCATGACAGAGGAGCCTGATTCTGTTCCTGGGAACCGAGTCTCTGTCGTTCAGTGAAGCGGGGCGACAGATGGACATTGAGGATCCATTTTGCCGTCCTCACTTAATCCCCACAGAAATGTGATGATGAACTCGTCCTTAGCTTTTTTATACAGCTTCAGGCATTTGCTGTCAAGGTCTTTGGTTTGAAAGCCCGTGTGCTATTTTTCATCGCCCCTGGGACGCAGGAAGAGGGGCCCTGCTCCACGCAGTGAGTCACTGCCTGCTCACCAGCCAGGGAGGCGCTCCACTAAAGGGGGCAGGCTGTACTTCAGGCCAGGCCTATTTTTATTCAAGTTCTCATGACAGCAGAGCTGAGAGGCTTTCAGAATTGCCGGTTGCTCTGCTGTTGCCCACAAAACCAGCAGCCTAGGGAGCCCTTGCTCTCAAGGGGTCAAGTCCACTTGGGGGTGAGGGGCTGGAACCCAGGCCAGCAAAAGGGCCTGTCTTTGCTTCCCTGCAGAGTTGTATTGGTAACAGCAGCAGCAGTGAGGATAGCCTCGGAGCCCTGGCTGCAGGCCGGGCTGGACCCTGAGTTTCCAGGTGTTATTGAGAAGACAGTGTAAGGCCACAGTGACTCCTTGCCAGCTCGGCCCCTCGCTACCTCGTGACCAGGGTCCGTGTTCTTCACCTCGCTGGGCCTCACCTTGCTCCTCTGTGTTGTGAGAATAAAGTGACTTCTGTACATTCAAGTATAGATGTCTGTAGACCAGCACTGCCTTGAGCACTGAAGCGCCAGGGTGAAACTAGGACAGAAAGCAGATCAGTGGTTTCGGGGGATGGGGGCAGGAGGGCGGGATTATAAAGGGAAAAGAGGAGACTTTGGGCTGGTGGATGTGTGCGTTGTCTCGACGTGGTGACAATTTCATGGGTATATTCATATGTCAGAATTGATCAGTTGTGCACTTAAATATGTGCAGTCTGTTCTGCACCAGTTATACTTCGGTGAAGCTGTTTAAAAAACATGTGCTGTATAAGCTCTGTTCCTGGACTTTAGAGATGGACTGGTGAGCCCCCTGGCTTATCTGGTTACACAGTGGGTTTAGTAATAGGGTCAGGTCTAAACCCAGAGCCTCTGACTCTGATTCCAGTGTGTTGTGTGTGTGTGTCTGTGTCTGTGTCTGTGTCTGTGTGTTTCGTTGGAACTCTGAGGCAGACAGGCTATGCCAAGGAGGCGGTGGGGGGTGGTGAGAGGTGGCCCCCATGGAGGGAGCTCAGTGTGCGGCGGGGAGGCTGTAATGAGAAGGCAGCTGCACCTCCCCAGGGGCCCTGACGGGAAGGGGGGGGTGGGCCCCACAGGGAAACGGTCTAGGAACAGGGTCTCGTGCGGTTGGTGTCAGTTTCTGTTCTGAGAGCTGGCAGCCTCACCCATCTTAGTGGGGTGAGAGCAAGCGGGGCTGATGGGGAAGGCTTTTGTATAATAGGCTGATGAGGCCTCCAGCACCTAAGGTGGAGGGTTGTGGGTGCAGGGCGGGGAGGATGGGGTGAGGGTTTCGCCGGGCGGATTCTCTGTGTCCCGGTGGGCCAACTGCACAGGGGAGGTGGCCGTGGCCCGAGAGGTGTAGAGGATCCAGGGTGAGACTCCTCCTGCGAACCTGAGCTTTGAACATCACTTCTCTGAGTCTCTGTTAACTCTAGGTCATTTTACTGAATGACGAGGCTACAGTAAGGATTAAACGATGAGACATAGGTGAAAAAAGGGCTCATCAGATAATAGGACTTTAATACGTGTGGGAAAGTAAATATCCATTAGGGAAAAAAAGAAAACCCTCCCCCTCTTCTGGCGTTGTCATTCCTCAAGTGATTTTGGACCCGGTGAGTGCCAGGTGCTGTGCTGTGTGCTGGGGGTACTGGTTCGTCTCCACCTTGGACGCAGGGTGCCCTCCCTGGCCACCGTCAAGGTTGCCTTGTACTTGAGAGGCCCTGGCTGTGGGCAGACAGGATCGTGCAGCCGGAACCAGGCAAGCCCCCGCCTTCTCCTGCCAGGCTGAACCGGCCTCTGACCCTCTCAGAGAAGATCGTGTATGGACACCTGGATGACCCGGCTAACCAGGAGATCGAGCGGGGCAAGACGTACCTGCGGCTGCGGCCTGACCGCGTGGCCATGCAGGACGCGACGGCCCAGATGGCCATGCTGCAGTTCATCAGCAGCGGCCTGCCCAAGGTGGCCGTGCCGTCCACCATCCACTGTGACCATCTCATCGAGGCCCAGCTCGGCGGGGAGAAGGACCTGCGTCGGGCCAAGGTGAGCTGGAGGTGGTGGGGAGGCAGGCAGTGGGTGTGACGCGGGATGAGAGGCAATGCCCTTGAACGAGAGCATTGCCCCCCAGTTCTAAGGGGCTCTGGTTTAGTCTTATTGTTCTCTCTGCCTCTAAAAACACCACTTGCTCTTTGTGAAGATGTTAGAAAATACTGAGAAAACTTAGAGAAAACAAAAATCATCCCCAGCCTTAACCATACTAAAGGCACCCCTTTCAGGCCCTTTCTCTGTAATGAAACAGAGTGTGAGGTGAAGGTGCAGGCAGCAGGTTCCGATCCTTGTCTCCAGTTGCCCTGGAGAGCCATCACTCGTGTTCTTGCCAGGCCCCTGGGGACCTCGGCAGGGAGGCGGGTGAACAGTGTCGCTGTTGGTAAACTTGAGGCGTCCAAGTTGTGTGCAGTCCCACAGCTTCACGGGGGTGAGGCCAGGGCCAGACCCTTCTCCCAGCTCCCACTGACCGGTAACCCCTGTGGGCTTTCTTCGTCTGTGAGTTTTGCTTATTGAGGTGGAAGGGGCTGGCTGCCACCTTGAACACCTTGGCTTACCCTCTCTTCCTTAGGAAGCTGAATTCATGCGCCTTCCTCCAGGCTCTGCTGGGGCACCTTTGTGTGTGCCCGCTGTTGGCAACATGCGGTCTCTCCCAGCTCTGGGCCTCCACCCTCTCCACCCAGTCATGAAAGTGGGGCAGGAGCTCTTGGGGGCCGTTGGCAGGAGCTGAGTGCTGGCAGGGCTGCAGCCCGACAGGCGCAGAGCAGAGTGCTCCGGCTCCCAGGGTCGGCGGCTCAGCCAGCCTCTCAGACCCCTGGGAGAGGCGCAGGGTGGCCTGCCCACTCAGGCCCCGCTGCCCACCCGCTCACTCTGTCCTGGCCGCACGGCAACTCCCCTCACGGCAGAGTCCAGCCGGCCGGCCCGTGGTTCCCATGTAGCAGCAGCGCGGCACCTGGTAACATGACGGGGTCCTACGGTGCTGGGAACTGGGCTCTCTTCAGCCTGAGAGATGCATGACTGCCCACAGAAGGGCCAGCCCCCTCGGAAGTTGGCTCTCTCCTGACTTTATGGACTAAAATCTACCTTCTGGAGATGAGATTCAGAGTCATGGGGTCTCAGAACCCAGTTCCTGCTTTACTTCACCGTGTTTATTAAACGTTAATTTTATGCCAGGCACTGTGCTGGGATTCAGTATGAACATGGATCTTAGAGTCCAGTAGAGAGACAGCAGCTAAGCAGTTACACAGACTGGTAACTGCCAGTCTGTACGTGTATTCTGAAGGAAGCATGTGGGACTCTGAAAGATACATGTGGAGTTGGGGAGGATGTAACATGTAAGCTGAGACCAGAACAGATGAGGAAGCACATTTTAGACAGAGCGGAGTTCCTCAAGGCCTTGAGGCTGGAAGAAACCTGATGCCTATGTGGAGCTGGAAGAGGGCCTGTGGGCCTGGGGCTCTGAGGTGGGCAGGGCAGGAGCAGGAGGGCCTTAAGGCCTCTGGGCAGGAGCGTGGTCAGATTTCCATGTATCTGTAAAGCCTCCCTCTGGTTGGAGCTCAGAGAGGCATCTAGGCTGAGTCAGGCGCAGACAGCGGCACGTTCCGTGCCCACCTGGCTGTCTCCCCCGCCCCCCACCCCGCCACCTGCATGGACACAGGAGCAGCTGCGGCCACAGCCACCCGCCTCCTGCCCTTGGGCCCAGTTATATCAGTGACTGATTTGTAAATGAGGAGACCAGCGGATTAATCATTAATCAGAAAGAGACTGCTGTGAGTACCCAGGCTCTTTGTCTGCCACTCTTTCACTTAGGGGAGCCACACGTGCCCTCAGAAGGATGTGTGGTTGGCCTGCAGTTTTTTTTTATTATTATTATTACTTCTAATCTTTATTTATTTGGCTGCACCAGATCTTATATGCAGTATGTGGGATCTAATTCCCTGACCAGGGGTCGAACCCAGTCCCTCTGCATCGGGAGTGTGGAGTCTTAGCCACGCTGGACCACTGGGAAAGTCCAGCTGGTCTGAAGTTTAAACAAAGGGGGCTGCATGCTTTGAGGGTGTTTCTTGGAGGGCCTAGCGGAGCCCACGGTGAGTCCCTCCTCTGCCTGTGGTCCCATCCCTTTTGTCCCTGAGGTCTCACCTGTCCAGTTAAACGTTGGCCTCATATCCATGTGCTGGGATAGCCTTCCCTTCCCCCTGAGAAAGTTGCCTTTGAATTACAGGCATACTGGTTACCGTCTGCTGCCTGTTTGGCTGAAACCTACAGTTGGGAACATGGTCATCTGACAGTCTTTCATTTGGGGCCCATGAAACATTACCAGATGTTGAGCACCAAGCACGCGTTAGACAGTGGCTAGGTGTTCTGAGATGTAGCCTCTGTGAGGGCAGTAGCTTTGTTCCTAGTGTAGCGACGGGCTCTGGCTGGACAGGCCTGGATTCAAACTCTGACTTGTCTGTTTAACCCTAGGGTCTTGAGCAAGACCTCTGAGTTTCTGTTTTTGCATCTGTAAAATGGGTTTATTTTGGTGTGGTACCATTTCCATAGTGGGCGTTCAGTAAACGTTAGCCAGAATTACAGGCAAGGCATCCGAGGCTCCAAAGGAGAAACAACACCCAACATGAGGCGTGGTGGGACCCGGTGGTCCACTCGGTCCCACTGCTTCCCTCTGACGGTTCCCTTCCCCCCACCGTGTCCCAGTTAGTCCTGTGGTGTCTTGCTGCCCCCTCGCTGCTGGCCTTGACCAAGGACTTGAGTGCCAGAAGGACCCTTCTACAGATAAGCTGAGACCCAGGGCGGTGAAGGGATTTGTTCTGGACCTACTCCCTGGCCATGTGTCACAGAACTGGGCTCCATCTCTGTTTCCTGGTCTTTCTCCTGGGCCTGCCAGTCGAGACTTGCGGGCCAGCATCCAAGCCCTTTGGGAATTATTTGTAGAAGGCCTCCAGGAGAGGGCCTGCCTTTCCAGTGCCAGCATTTCAGTCACAGGGGAGAGGAGGTGGAGGGAGGGAGGCACGAGCAAACTGTTTCTAATGCCCTGGTTATTGATTTCTCTCAATAGGACATAAACCAGGAAGTGTATAATTTCCTGGCCACTGCAGGTGCCAAGTACGGCGTGGGCTTCTGGAGGCCTGGCTCTGGAATCATTCACCAGGTAAAGCAGGGCCTGGCCAGCCTTTGGGGGTGGGCAGAGGAGCAGGCTGCTCTTTGGACCTGGGCAGCACCTCCCGGTCTGTACGAGCAGGGGCCTCAGCAGGCAGTTGGATGACGTTTTCCTCAACCCTTAGACTCCACTTTCATTTTAAAATTAATTTTCATTGTGTCAAGTTACACATTCTCACTCTCCATGTGAGAATTTAAAGTAGTCCCTTCCGAGCAGCATGTTCAAGTTGGCGTATTTTGTGCTGTGCCTTTTCTGAGCGTTCGTGCATATCGCCGTGTTTTTTGTTTTGCTTTTCTCCACAAGCGTCATACCTTGGGTGGATTGCTAATACTTGGTGAGATAGGCACTCTGCAGATAGGAACTTAGGCAGTGCTCGCCAGGACCCGGTGAGTCTGGTGGTTTTATTGTCCGTACCTTACAGATGAGGAAGCTAAGGAATGGAGATTTAATCTCCTTGCCCAGGGACATCCGGCTGACCGAGTGTGGAGTCAGGCTCCTGCGAACATCCGGGCAGCCTGGCCCTGGGCCCGTGCTCTGCCCGCTCTGTGGTCTCCTACCACACCGGGGGTCATCCCTTCTCAGTGCAGTGGGTGCCCCTCAGAGTCTAGCCGCTTGCTGGAGTTCTGGAGGGGGAGGTACCACAGGTCATGTGGCCACATCAGCCAGGAGCTCTTCTGGGTCTCCCCAGGGGTGAATATTATCTTGATAGGAGAATATCGTGTGTGTGTGTTTCTGGGGAGATGGTTGATTAGCTTTCATCAGTGGTGTCTGTTCAGGACTGCTGAATGGTGTGGGGTGTGCGCTGGTGTGTGTTCATCTGCCCTCCATCCTGTGTGTGAAAGCTGCCTCTTTGTACCTTCCCAAGGTGACCCTTCTCCCCACCTCCAGCCTAGGCCTCACTTCCCGATGCGCTGAGTCAGGCTGTAACCCGACCCTGCCTGGGCTCCCACACCACCCCACTCTGAAACCAGAGCCCACAGATTGCCGCTTTGCCCTTCGAAACCCTCTCCCTCGCCAGGAAGGGGCTCCCCGCGAACGGCAGGTCACACTGGTCTGGAGGGGCCAGGAGGCCTCTCTCAGCGGCAGGGCAAGGGATCAGGTGGACCCAACCTTGGCTTTTTGTCATCAAGGGGACCCCAATCCAAGCGTCCCCAATTCCCCCTGAGTACAGATGCCCAGGCCTTTTTGGGAGCTTTTGGGCCAAAGTTTTTAAAAAGAAAGTTCCTAGGGACTGTGTGATCTCTGTGCAGCTTTCCTTTTCCTCCCCCCGCCCCACCCCCCCATGTTAGGCAGCTCCAATCGCCATGTCCACAACAAACCTTAGCCCCTTTCCCTCTGCCTCGAATGCCCTGGCTGATCCCTCCTCCACCGTGCTGCTTCCTGGTTCCCTCTGTGTAGCCCTGGCCCTCTGGTGCCCAGCACTGGGGTCTCTGTGACCCTCTGTGGGACCCTTCCCGTTATGACCACAGAGTGCCGCGTGCCCTGTGGGGACCAGGCCTGTGGCTTGTTTACTCCACTCAGCTCTGGGCCCGCGGCCAGGTCAGTACAGAATATGTCCTCAGTGCGCGTGGCTCCTGCAGATAGATGCTGCATTTCCAGTTTTATGTTCTCGGTGTTAGTCCAGCCTAAAAATACATTTCTTCCCCACCACACCCCCACCTGCCTAACTGAATGCAGCTGACCGCTGAGGTCACTGTCACAACCAGCTTCTTTGTGATGCTTTCTGCTGCCCTCTGGTCTGTGCCGACCACTCCTTTCTGGATGTGGACCATGCTCACAGTCTACACTGTGTGATCATAATGAATTCTCTGTGTCTGGTCTTCATGGAGCAGGCTTTTACAACCTTGAGTTTTGGAAATTAACTGACTAGTTTTAAATCTTTGTATTGGCCGAGGATAGGAGGGCTGGAGAAGTGAAACAAGTAAACAGTGTTCTCTGCAGCAGTTGAGTTTGTTAGGGATTTCCTCCGTGTTGGCCTCTTCTCCCAGCCAGCTGGCTCGATTCTGGGGAAGGAACCAGGTCTTCTAACTTAATGCATTCCCAAGAGGCGAGACCCCTCAAACCTCACTCACTCTGCTGAGCAAATGCCTTGCCCGAAGCAGAGGCCCTGGGATTTCTGTAATATTCCAGGGAAGCTGCCCACCTTTCAGTTGGTCTTGACAATTTATAAGAGCCTTTCACCGCTCTGATCTCATTTAGCATCCCCGACATTCATAATACGTGTGTGTTGGGACACAAATCCATATGATGGTGAACCACAGAACCTCAGGTAAAGGCTTTTGGCTGCAAAATAAGAAGACTGCCTCTCCCAGGCATTATTGCAGCTTGCTGCTGCTAAGTCACTTCAGTCGTGTCCGACTCAGTGCGACCCCATGGACAGCAGCCCACCAGGCTCCCCCGTCCCTGGGATTGTCCAGGCAAGAACACTGGAGTGGGTTGCCATTTCCTTTTCCAATGTGTAAAAGTGAAAGTGAAGTCACTGAGTTGTCTCTGACTCTTCACGACCCCATGGACTGCAGCCCACCAGGCTCCTCTGCCCATGGGATTTTCGGGCAAGAGTACTGGAGTGGGGTGCCGTTGCCTTCTCCGATTACAGCTTGAGGGACATGCTTCCATCACGTCCTCGCGGTGGTCCAGTGAGGAGAGCACCATTGTCAGCTGCTCTTTACAGATGGGAAGCAGAGGCTTGGAGATAAGCCTATTGCCTGGGGCCCACAGCCGGGCGGTGGGGCCGGAACTCAGACCCACACATGATTCCCTTTGGCCGCAGCGCTCCTTGAGCAACCCCGCAGCCGCAGAGTGTTCAGCACCTCAGGTGGTGGGCGGGGCTGCTCTGGGATTGCTGCCCCTGTGGCCCAGGTATCTTGGGGGGAAATGCTCACTGCCAGCTCATCCCTCCCCTGTGGTGGAGCCAGGCCATGGAAGATTGTCCGCTCTCTGGAGAAGCCAGATAAGCACACTCCACACATCCACCACGTGAGGCAGAGTGTTATCGGAAGCACCTTTCAGCAGTCAGCATTGTCCCCGGGCCTGTCCCAGGACACACTCTTGGATCCCAGGTCATCTGGTTCTCACCACCATCCTGGGATCGGGACGGTGCAGCCATTCTTAATACTGTACTAACAGATGAGGAAACTGAGGTCCAGGGAGGCAGTTACTAGTCCAAATCATACAATCAGGAACTTTCAGAGCTGTTCCTGAGCCCAAGCTACCAGTCTCCCAGGTCTCTGGCTCATCTAGGCTACACTGGAGAGGCCCCGTGCAGGAGGCATGCCTAGGACTAACTCAGTGGCCCAGTGTCGACAAGGGGCAGTCTTGCAGACCCCACTGGAGCCCTAAGCTCATTTCTCGGCTAAGGGCTTTTAAACAGAAGACCTTGGATTCTTTTTCAGATCATTCTGGAAAACTATGCATACCCTGGGGTTCTTCTGATTGGCACTGATTCCCACACCCCCAATGGTGGTGGCCTGGGAGGCATCTGTATTGGAGTCGGGGGTGCTGATGCTGTGGACGTCATGGCTGGGATCCCCTGGGAGCTGAAGTGCCCCAAGGTGAGAAGTGGGGAGAGCTTGTGTTGGGGTGGCAGCAGAGGGGGTGGTTGGTGGGGCGAGTAGGAGATGTGGGACCCACAGGAGCTGAGAGCATAGGCCAGGCTCAGCTCTCTCTGGGAAGGAGGCAGGGGTAAATAAGCCCGAGCGAGAATTCCAGCAGATAGGTTTCTGGTCGGAACATGGCGCATGACACACGGGCCTGGGCCTGCTTTCTTGCCCCACCTATTCAGGTGATTGGCGTGAAGCTGACGGGCTCCCTCTCTGGCTGGACCTCACCTAAAGATGTGATCCTGAAGGTGGCGGGCATCCTCACAGTGAAAGGGGGCACGGGCGCCATCGTGGAGTACCACGGGCCTGGAGTAGACTCTATCTCCTGCACCGGTGAGGACGGCGGCCGCGGGCGTGCTCCCAGCCTTTGCGGGCCCATGGGCCTGTGGTTGAGCTGTAAACGCAGCGGCTGGCCTGCCCTTGAGGCTCTGGACAGTCAGTTTGGGAACTTGCAGTGGGCTCTTAGAGGTAGAACAGAGGTTGTCTAGTCCAGGCCCTTCATTTACTGGGACGCTGGGGCCCCTCAAGGACGGCAGGTCACTTCCTTGTGGCCACACGGAGTTAGGGGCTGAGCCAGTGTGGCTATGGCCGTGGGCTGCCTTGAGTGATCCAGAAGAATCCACAGAAGGTGGAGGTGGTGGGCGGGGACTCAGAGCAGGACTTCAGTCACGGAGCAGCCCTGTTCTCACACCCTCCCTTGCCTGGAGTCAGAGCCTCACTCTCTTCCTTTGGGTTAGAGACCATCACCTGTTAGTCTCTAAGACCAGGTGGGAGCCAGCCCCCTCCCTACTCATCACTCCTGGTGATCTGGCCTCAATGCCTGGGCCCTCAGAAATCCAAGTAGAGCTGGAATGAGCCTTAGAGATGATTCACAGCACCCCCACAGAACTGGAGTTCAGCTGGCCCTTGTATTCCTCCAGTGCTGCGGGGCTCACTCCTATAAGTAGCGCTTACTGCTGATGGACGTTCTGTTAGGAAGTTGGCAACAAGCACAGACCCATGTCCCAGCAACCCCATGGGGCTGGAGTGCTGGTTGCAGTCAAGACGTCTGTAACCTCCCCAGTTCTGTGGGCGGCTCTGTGATCCAGGCCGTAGACGTCATTCCAGTATTACAGCTGGAAAACCCCAGGCCCAGAAACATTTCTGCCATGGTGTGGCTGAAAGCACGCAGGCCTGCCCATCAAGCAGGCAGACAGACCCAGTCCTGATGCCACACTGGCATTTGCTTTATGGCGTGACCATGGGCCTCTCTGAGTCAGTTCCCTCACCTGCAGATGGACACAGCAACCGCTGGGCGGTCTGGCCAGGTCAGCTCTCATCACACGGTGGCCATCTAGTCTGCCGAGCAGGCAGCCAGGCCCGGGGTTGGAACTCTGCTCATTGGGCTAGAATCTTGTGTTCTTCTCCCCGTATCCAGCAGCCACCCTGACAGCCGGGACACTGGGCTCCGGCTCCGTGGCCTCTCTTTCCCTGGCCCTCCTTTTAACCCTGGACCACAAGGGCAGTGAGAGCGAGGGAAGAAGTGATGCCAACTCCCTGGTACAAAGATGTGTATGCGCCTCTAGCAGGTGTGGGGGCCTCGCCCAGCTGCTCAGCCAGCCCTGTGGATTCTCTTTCTATACAGGCATGGCGACCATCTGCAACATGGGTGCAGAAATCGGGGCCACCACTTCGGTGTTCCCTTATAACCACAGGATGAAGAAATACCTGAGCAAGACAGGCCGGGCAGGTGAGCCGGTGGGGGTCCTAATCCCCACGTCTCTGAACTGACTTCAGGGCTCTGAGAAGCCCCTGGAAGTCTGTGAGAGGTTATGTGTGTGACTGCTCCTAAGTGGGCTTCTGTAGCTCTCATCAGCTTCTCAGAGGCTCTGGCCTCTCAGCGTGAAACGTCATGGCTCAGGAATTTAGTTCCCCTGAATGGGCATCCTTGGGATTTAGCATCCCCTGAAAGGGCATCTGAATTCGGTTCTTCTTGGCCTGGTCCCTGGTGCCCTCTATGGGAAGCTCTGGAAATGACATGGATTTGCTTCTGTTTGTAATTCCTACTCTAGCAGGGGAGGAGGAAAATCATTTAGTGCAAGAACCACTTTCTCAGCCTCCCTCCCCCAACAACTTCCCTGAGCTTAGCTTCTTTGAAACCCAGAGTTGGAAATGGGGCCTGGGGAGAGCTTGTTGGGTCTTCTGAAGGGAGGTGACTGGTGGAGCCAGAGGCTGGGGGACCTGGGGAGAGCTTGTCACTTTGTTTCCGAGCTCTCTGTACACAGAATCCTACCTGGAAGACGCTTCCTTTAATTATCAAGTAACTTCTCCTCCTCTAAAATTCAGTGCTGCTCCTCTCCCTGACTCTGAACCCCAAGTCAGTACCTCCCCTCAGCGTCCCCACGCTCCTGTGCCTCTCTCGTATCGTGTTGTTACTTCTGGCAGACTGGCGGCGCCTTCGCTAGACTGTGAATTCCTCGAGGGCAGGGACTGTGTCCTCTGCTGTTGTTTTGTTCCTTTGTTTGCCCAGTCAGTGCCCAGGGCCCGCTGTGTGGCAGGGGCTGGGTAACTGGTTCTTATGGGTGGATGGAGTCTTGTGACCAGTTTCTGTCTTACCTGCTTCAGTCTCCCTCCCTTGTTGATTTCAGACATTGCCAACCTTGCTGATGAATTCAAGGATCACTTGGTACCTGACTCTGGCTGCCATTATGACCAAGTGATTGAAATTAACCTCAGTGAGGTGAGGCAGGGCATTGGTGCCAAGGAGTTTCTGAGGGTGGGGGGTGTTCAGGCGCCATCTGGAGACTTCTGCTGGGCCTTGGGGAGAGCTTGGGCAGGTCCCTGGCTGCACACCCAGCAAGGCTCTTGAGCTTTTGGTTCCCCAGCTGGTCATTCAGAAACATTCAGTTTGCCCCTGCCTCAGCTCTCAGAATAGCCAAGATTTTACCCTTGAACTTGCTTTGTTGTGAGAATTCAGAGGGCAGGGCCCTAGATTCCAAGCCTGACCCTGGTGCCCTGAGACCTGAAGATCAGGGTAGCATTTGGAAGGCCAGAGGAAGGATGGGCTAGAAGAAGCAAAGTAGCAGAACAGAGCAGCTCAGGGTTTAGGCCCTGAAGCAAACCAATACAAGTTCAAATCCTGACTCTGCCATCTAAGCCTGTGACCTTACTTAAGGTCCCTGTGGGCCTCACTTCATCATGTGTAAAACCCGAGGCAGTCATGGGAACTGGATGAGCTAATTCATGTAATAACTGTTGCTGATATTTATTGAGGGCTAACTGGGTGCCAGGCACTTCACTCAGTGCTTCATGTTGGTGATAAGTAGTGTCATGGATAAAATGTCTGGCCTTCAGATTCCAGAAGCATCACCTCACGGGAGATAATGGGCTGAGGGAGCCAGCAGCCTTGATTCATCCCATGCCTCTGCTGTCTCCAAGCTCGTGACCTTGGGTGAGGCAGGCAGCTCTGCCATCTGCAGGCGGGAGATAATGACCTTGGGGGTTGGAGGGCTCCAGGAGCGGGTGCATGGACAGTGCCCGCTGCCCGGGCCCTTCCTGGGATGAGGTGTGAGCTGTAGAATGAGAGCTGGCCTCCCAGGCCCACTGTGACTGGGCGAGCAGGAGCCAGGCCACCTCTGAAGGGGAGTGGTGTCCGCACACCAAGCTGAGTTCCTCCCCACTCCCACCTCTTTTGCTTCAGCTGAAGCCGCACATCAATGGGCCCTTCACCCCTGACCTGGCTCACCCTGTGGCAGAAGTGGGCAGTGTGGCAGAGAAGGAGGGGTGGCCCTTGGACATCCGAGTTGGTGAGTACCCCCTACCCTCAACCCCAGAGCCAGCAGGTCTACCCAGGGCTGTGGACCATCTCCCGTGCTTACCATGGGGCCCTTCCTGAATGGTTCAGGCACTTTGTGAAACAATTTTTTTTCCCTCCACAGCTTCTTAAAGAAATTACTTTTTCTTGGTGTAAAAGAAATACATATCGGTGTAGAGACTATTGACAACAAGAATTTTAAAACACCCCTAATCTCCACCCTCAGCCAGAACCAGCTCTTTGTACATGCCCATACTGATGTGTGTAAATTTTGTTTTAAACATTGCCTCTTACCAACCACCATGCCTGATTTTACTCTACATGCTTTATGCACACACCCTGGCGTGTTGGTACCGCTGTTGTCATCTTTTCGTGAACCACGTGAACCCCGGTGGCCTGAGAGCAGATCTGACTCTGCCACTTCACAGCTGGGTGGCCGTGAGCTCATTGCTTCACCTCCTGTGCCTCGGTTCCCCAGCTCTGAAATGGCGGTGATTCCATTGACCTTGGTGGGAGGAGGGGCATGTTGAGGGCTGGCGAGAGCTTTCGATGGCGCCTAGCATGAGGCGCTGTACAGTGTGTGCAGCCTTATTAGTTGACGTAAATAAAAAGAAATCTTTTGGTAACTTAATAATCAGAAAATAAATCACTGAACTGGTAAGACAGACTGTCTCTCTCTGTAGACAGTATGATGTCATCCAGTCTTCACTGGCTTTTTGAATAACTATGATAGACTTCTTTAAAAGAATTCTTTTTTTCTTGATTATAAAACCAAGGAGAAAGCCAGAGAATGCTACAAAATATAAAAGATGGGCCCCTAGGCCCTTCCCCAGCAGTGGCCCCTGTCAGTATTGCAGTGGGGGCCCCCAGTGTGTGTCCACATACAGGCGCCGTTCACTCTTGAGACAGTGGGTTATGCGCTGCCAAGTGTGTTCAGCGTCGTGCTCAGTGGCCAGTTTCTCTTAAGTGTCTGGGTAGAGAGGAAAGACAGCGAGATAGGTTGCTTCCAACTTCCGACTGTTGGGAGCAGGGTCGGGGAACCCTTGACCGGATGTGGATCGTTTGCGGTCAGGCGGAGGGCTCTGGTCACTCTCCTCCTGACGGTCCGTCCCCTGACCCACGACGCACCAGGTCTGATCGGCAGCTGCACCAACTCCAGCTATGAAGACATGGGCCGCTCCGCAGCCGTGGCCAAGCAGGCGCTGGCCCACGGACTCCAGTGCAAATCCCAGTTCACCATCACCCCGGGCTCGGAGCAGATCCGCGCCACCATCGAGCGGGACGGCTATGTGAGTGCCCGCGTGCCGCGCCCCGGCTCCCCCGCCACTCCTGCAGGGCCCGGGGCCCTGGGGTTCCCGCCAGCCTGCCCCTGACCCCTCCCCGTCCTCTCTCCCCACTGCAGGCACAGATCCTGAGGGATGTGGGTGGCGTCGTCCTGGCCAATGCCTGCGGCCCCTGCATTGGCCAGTGGGACAGGTGAGAAGCACAGGTGGTTTTTTTTTTTCATGTATTCTTAAAAATTAATTTATTTTTTAATCGAAGGATAATTGCTTTACAGAATTTTGTTGTTTTCTGCCAAAGAAGCACAGTTTTATAGGTCGGCCCCTTGTGTCCTGGGGTGCAGAGCCCCAGATGTTGAGGGGAGATGCCCCTGGGGTGGAGCTTCCAGGGCTGTAGGGTATTAGAAGACTTTTCCAGGCAGGACTAGAAAGTTGGGCTGGAGGTAAAGAGGGAGTCCCCCGCAGCGCTGAGTGGCTGCTTGGCTGAAGCCTGGGGAGTGGGAAGAAGCCAGGGAGGCTGCATCCTAAGGCACACAGTGGGGGGCTCTGGTGGACTCTCCTGAAAGGACGCCGTGGGCCCCGGTCAGGGGTCTCTTGGCCTCTTGTCTTATGTGTGGCTTCTAACGAACCTCAGTGATGCCTGAGGTTCCCTCCTGCTCCGTGGGTGTGAGTCGAGTCCCGGGAGGAGGTAACCGTTTCCAGGTCTTTCCATTTCCCCGTCCTCTGCCATGAGCTCGGCAGGTCAGGCCAGGTGATAAGGCCAGATGTCCCTAACTGTGTTCCCTCTGACCTGGCAGGAAGGACATCAAGAAGGGGGAGAAGAACACCATCGTCACTTCCTACAACAGGAACTTCACAGGCCGCAACGACGCAAACCCCGAGACCCATGCCTTCGTCACGTCCCCAGAGGTGAGGCTCCGCCCTAATCCGGGATGGCCTCTGGGGCCTCTGCCCTGGTCGGTCAGGGGAGTGGGGGCCCCGCAGAGCTGCTGAAGGAAAGTTGGCATCACAGGGCCAAGGGTTGTCAGAGCAGAAACCGAGAGCCACAGGCCTTGCCGGCCCTAGGCATCGCGCTCCCTGGGTGTGCCCTGCCTGGCTCCCCTCAGCCCCAGGAGTCTAAGGTTTTGTTAGAGTTACCACCGGGGACAGAAGGCAGTCCTGCCTCCACCCGGCCACATGGGCCAGATCCTCAGTGCCCCGGGGTCCCGTTGGAGACCCATGAGCAACGCCGGAGGCGCTTGCACTGCCCAAGCCAGGAGGGAGGCCATGCCGTCACGATGAACGGCCAGTGAGCTGCGTGCTCTGGGCACTCAGTGGGGGTCCACACAGCCAGTCTTCCGTGACTCGCGTTTCCTGCACTGGGTCTTCGTTGCGGTGCGCAGGCTTCTCTCGAGGGGGTCACTCTTGTTGCTTGTCGGGTTTCTCACCGCGGTGACTTCTCTTCCTGCAGAGCATGGGCTCCAGGGTGCAAGGGCTCAGTAGCTGTGGTGCACGGACTTAGCTGCCCCACGGCACATGGAATCTTCTTGGACCAGGGATCAACCCCATGTCCCCTCCTTTGGCAGGGGGATTCTTAACTAGTGAACCACCAGGGAAATCCATGACTTGGTTTTTTAAATGAGCATTCCAGAAATACTTCAGCGAAGAAACGGCCCCCTCCGTGTTTTGAGTGCCCATGAAGGAATGTAGTCATCAGGGGGGCATTTCTGTGCCAGGGCCTTGCGGGGTCCAGCGCTGGCCCTGCCCAAGGAGGTGGTGAGGTCCGGGCCCTGGGGGGCAGTAGAGGTGGGTGCGTGAATCCTCTGCAGGCCCTGGTCCCAGAGACATTGCTGCAGCTCCCACCTGCGAGGGGAGAATCTGGAAATTTCCTGGCTCCACCTCAGTTTCAGCCTAGGCTTCTGCTGAAGTAACAGGATGGGCGGGGAGTTTGGTGCGAATGACAAACTGGCCGCCTCCATTCCAGATTGTCACAGCCCTGGCCATTGCTGGCACCCTCAAGTTCAACCCAGAGACTGACTTCCTGACGGGCAAGGACGGCAAGAAGTTCAAGCTGGAGGCTCCAGACGCAGATGAGCTTCCCCGAGTGGTGAGCAGGCACGGCCTCTGCCACCCAGCCTGGGGCTCAGGGCCGCTGAGATGCTTGCGGCCCAGGAGGGGCGCTCACTGGGAGGGAGAGCTTGGCACCTGGGGAGCCTGCCTGCCACGGGAGCGTGTCCATGTGGGACTGAGGGCTTGGCACCCAACCTGCCCTGTCGCCTGCTACAGGAGTTCGACCCCGGACAGGACACCTACCAGCACCCCCCCAAGGACAGCAGCGGGCAGCAGGTGGACGTGAGTCCCACCAGCCAGCGCCTGCAGCTCCTGGAGCCTTTCGACAAGTGGGATGGCCAGGACCTGGAGGACCTGCAGATCCTCATCAAGGTCAGCGGCTCAGGGACGTGCTGCCAGGGCACCCTCCCCTGGGGGACAGGAGGGCCCGGGAAACCACACAGGCCCCCGTGGAGGACACAGGAGTCAGGCGGGGGCAGGAAGGGAGGTTTGGCTGCGGGGGAGTGAGGGGATCTGC
Source organism: Cephalophus harveyi (assembly GCA_006410635.1). Lineage (NCBI taxonomy): Eukaryota > Metazoa > Chordata > Mammalia > Artiodactyla > Bovidae > Cephalophus > Cephalophus harveyi. The sequence continues at coordinate 335,271 of SJYT01064098.1, forward strand.
GTCCCCCATTCTGCTGCCCTGTGCCATGCCAGCTGCTCAGGGGCCTCCAGAGGTGTGGGCAGTGAACGTAGCGTTAGGAGAGCAGGGTGGGCACCGTGACCCTCACAGAAGGCCTCTGTGCACTGAGCTTGACCAGACCGGCTCTGGCGCTGTCGATTCCTGTTCCCGTGGTTGAGCATCGGGTAGGGCCTCTGTCTGGGGGCTGAGCTGACTGGCCAGAGGCCTTGGGGCCATGCCACACAGGCACTGTGCTGTTTACTGTGGGGTCTGCAGGCCGTGACACAGCCACCGTTAAGCCCACATGGTAGACGAAACTGATAAGTCACTAGGCAGAACCCAGACACCTCCCCCGGCTCGTCTGTCTCTGGCATCAATCTGCAGGTGGTCTTCCAACCTGGGCATTTCCTACCTGGGGGCCTCGGGCTGAAGGGCAAGTGAGCAAACACACGGGTCCTCCGTGCCTGGCTCTGCCCCCTTGAGGGGTGGAGGACAGCCCTGCCTGAACCCTCTTGGCCAGAGCATGGTGACGTCAAGCCTGCAACCCGTGTCAGAGCCTGACCCGCTTCTCCTGTCCCCACCGCCTGCCTCCAGAGGGCCTGTCCATCCACCACTCAGAGCCCACACTCCGACCTCTGTTCTCTCTGCTCATCCACCCAAGGTCAAAGGGAAGTGTACCACCGACCACATCTCGGCTGCCGGCCCCTGGCTCAAGTTCCGTGGGCACCTGGACAACATCTCCAACAACCTGCTCATTGGCGCCATCAACGTGGAAAACGGCAAGGCCAACTCCGTGCGCAATGCCGTCACCCAGGAGTTCGGTCCTGTCCCTGACACCGCTCGCTACTACAAGGTGGGGCAGAGCTGGCGCTTCCTGGTGGCCAGGTCGGGCCATCCCACTCAGGGAAGGGGCGTCCACACTTGCGGCTCTGCAGTGGAATGGTGTCCCAGCGCCACCAAGGCAGCCCCGTGTCTGTCGCCCCTGCTGCCCTGAGCTCTAGGTCACAGAAGGGTGGTGGGTCACACCTTCCCAGGCCCTGCGGACAGCCAGGCCCTGTCTCATCCTGTCTTCCGAGGGCCTGGCCGGGGCTGGATTCAGCTCTAACTTCCCCTGTCCTTAGGGTGCAGGTGAGGCGGGGGGCTCTGGCCCCTTGACCTGTGAACCTTAGGAGGCCTGAGGGCTAAGCAGGAGGTGGGCCAGTGCCACCCTCTCCCTCATAAACTCACTCCTTACTCACCCCCGACAGAAACACGGCATCCGGTGGGTGGTGATTGGAGATGAAAACTATGGTGAGGGCTCGAGCCGGGAGCATGCGGCCCTGGAGCCTCGCCACCTTGGGGGCCGGGCCATCATCACCAAGAGCTTCGCCAGGATCCACGGTGAGCAGGAGCCTGGTCCCAACCCTGCCCGCCTCTCCTCACTGGCAGCCCAGGGTCACCTGGCCCGCAGTGCCTGGCCGGGCTGGAGCCACATGGCTGGTCTCCAGGGTGTGTCCACAGAGACCCCACAGCCCCCCGGCCCCCAGCCTCCGCCCCTTCAGGTTTGTCGGTTCTGACCCCACAGCCCCCCATCCCTGGCATACACTGGTCTCGCTTCCACACTTGGAGCAGTTGAGATCCAGGCCACGTGGTCAGAGGACCGTCTCTGATTGTCAGAGGCCTCAGGGAAACACAGGCATCCAAACACTTGCCTAGGGCCCCACGTCACTAGGAGAGCGACCGAGCTGGCCCTCATGGTCAGTGACCCAGGTTTGTCCCCACGTGGCAGGACCCGGGGTGACCCTCCCAGAGCCCTAACTGGACTTGGTTGGTGAGGCTCCTCACAGAGAAGGGAGGGACGGGAGGGACTTGCCCACTATGGACTACTGCCCTCTGCCTTTTAGAAACCAACCTGAAGAAGCAGGGCCTGCTGCCCCTCACCTTCGCTGACCCAGCTGACTACAACAAGATTCACCCTGTGGACAAGCTGACCATCAAGGGCCTGAAGGACTTTGCCCCTGGCAAGGTCAGGGGGCAGGGAAGGAGGGTGGGCCAGCCAAGCCCATTTGTTTCTCCCAGGGCCCTCCTGAGAGGGGAGGGGAGGGGAGGGTTGCCCTCCTACACCTGGCCCCATCTGTACCTCCTTCCATGAGCCTTTGTTCTAGCTAGAAGGGCCCCTGAATTCTCCAGGTAACCACTGAGAGGGAAGGAAATGCCTTCCCAGAGATGAAGGTAAAGCCAGCTCAGGCTCCCATTCCATCCAGTCAGTGGCCCAGGCCTGGCACTCCACGGCCACAGCCCACACCCTGCAGGGCCCTGTGGTCCCAGGAGTCAGGGCCTCTGGGTCTTCCTGTGGCCAGCCACCGAGGCCCAGACCTGGCCTAGGACCTGGTTCACCTTGCTGGCCCCAGGACCCGAAGCAGTGGCCTACCCTCCTGAGCCTCTAGCGGAACCGAGGGCCGTGCTCCCAAGGGCCCGTCCGCCCACACGCATCCCTCCTCACAGCCGCTGACATGCATCATCAAGCACCCCAATGGGACCCAGGAGACCATCCTCCTGAACCACACCTTCAACGAGACCCAGATCGAGTGGTTCCGCGCCGGCAGCGCGCTCAACAGGATGAAGGAGCTGCAGCAGTGAGGTCCCGCTCAGCCGCCACCGCCTGCCGACCTGCTCCTCAGACCTGGCTCCAGCATCACAAGGGCGGTTCCGCATCACTGGAACCAGATCCGATCCGATCCAGCCGTGGCTCCACTCCGAGATGTGGCGGCCGGGCCTCCTGCCCTCCTCCCCTCGGCCCAGGGAGTGCCCCAGAGCCGGGGGTGGGGAGGCTCTTAACAGCGTGTCACCCCCCTCCCGTCTTCCTGTTTTTAGTCCGATTCAGATCTTGAGCAGCTTCATGCAACTGTATTTATTTTTGATGACAGACGCCCATCTGAAGTTCTTCTCTTGCCTGTTCATTTCACTGGTGGCTGAAGGATTTGAAAACATCCTTTTGCTCTTACAAGGAAAATAAGAATTCACATTTAGTGACTGTTGCTGTGTGAGTGGTGGTGTCTGCTGCTGTCAGCTCCAGCAAGGAGCGGGGGGGTTCCTTCACAGCCAGAGTCAGTGGACACCCCCGAGAGCCACGCCGCAGCGTTTGTTCCTCAGCCTCCCTGCCTGTGGGGCAGCCTCCCCTCCCCATCCCTACATTCCAGTAGCTTCCCTGATGGGCCTGGGCCCAATATGGAGCCTCTCCTTTCCCCTGGGCTTTGAGTTGCCCTTCAGACACGCAGTGTGTGTCTGTCTGTCGTACAGACCGGCCACCACGTCCAAGGTCACAGCTAGTCCCCGTGTGCCCTGCCCCCATCCCCTGGCACCGGGCAGCAGCAGGCATGGCTCCTCTCCCTGGAGCGCCATCCACTGCACCACCCACAGCTCCAGACCCATGTCCACGTGAGCTGAAAGGCTGGGGTGGGAGGCAGGCTCTACGGCGACCCCTTCATCAGGACAAGACTTGCCTGACAGAAACATGGCGTCTGGTGGGGGCTATAAAACCCATGTCCTGGTCCCAAGAGAGGTTTCTGGCAGAAATGAGTGGAGGGGCAGGAGGAATCTGGCAAAGCCAATCACAAGCAGACAGACCCACAGCGTGTTCACAGTGTGGGCAAGGTCGCAAAGTGACAGCCAGCCCGAGGCTCCCTGCTGTACTGCCGGTGGGAAAACGACAGCAGGTCGCCAGCCCTCACCCCTGGCTCAGGAAAGCCTGCCGCCACCACTTCCTGATGGAGCTGCCTGGCTGAGTCCAGGCCCCCACCTTCCACACGCCGTGGGAAGGAAGGTGGTTTCCCTTGAAGGTCAGGCTGATGCGCGCCTGGCAGCTGCCCCGGACCAGCCTCTCGCTCTCTGGGTTACTTGGGTCGCCAGGCTCAGCTGGCCCAGAGCTTGGCCTGAGGCGGCCGGGACCTCTCACCCCCAAGCCCACCTCTGGGTCATCTCTAGACGTGATCTGGGGTCAGGAAGGGTGTGCTGTCCCGGCCGTGGCAACTTGGTGACTGCAGATCACTAAGACAAGGGCGGCTTTCCCGGGTGACGCTGTCTTCATTTATTAAACGTCTCTGCTGTCACCAACGAGAAGAAGTCCATGGGGACCGTGGCACTCGGGTAGCTCCAGGAGGGGCAGGGGAGGGGACAGCCTGGCAGGGCGCAGGCCGCTCCCCGTCTGCACAAGCAGTGGTGGTCTTCAGGGCCAGCTGCGCCTCCTTCCCGAGGGCCGGGCAGGGTCCGTGGCTACAGCGCAGGGCTAGCTGCTCGTCCACCAGGAGAGGAGCCCCAGGCCCGGCTCGCTGATGGATCCCTGCCAGGGTGGGGAGAGGGAACCAGCGTGCTTCATCTACCGTTCAGCCTGGAGCCAACTCGGACAGTAAGCAGAGGGGGCCCTCTCTAGGTGAGGCCCCAGGGAAGGTAGGGCACAGCCAGCCAGGAGGCTCTGGGGACAGCCAGGAGCCACACCAGCACCCCAGCCTCTCAGGCCTGTAAGGACAGTACTGGTTACCGAGGACACGGCCCCTGGCCCCTCACCTGCATGCCTGCCCACAAGGGCACCAGCATGCCAGTCCTAGGCCTGCCCTCCTGAGCGGCATGCCAGTGGTCTGGTCCTGCCAGAAAAATCTAGTGACCTTGAGCCCAGCCTCCGAATCATGCAGAGGGGACCACCACCCCTCTTCCTGACAAAGCTGCCCTGAAAGAACAACCTGACCCCACGTTACATAGAAAACCCCACCCGCAGGCCCCGAAGCCCCACTTGGGTCACGTGTCACCGTCTGGCTTCACGGGGGTGAAAGACAAGGAACCCAAGTCAGATCTGGTGGGTTTCGGCTTCCCCAGGCCCTCGGGCCACTCGGGTTTGCAGTGGGAGCAGCCTTGGGGGTCCACCCCCGGTTTCTTCCTCATGCAGCCAGCTCAACAGCAGCCTCCTCCAGCTGGTGCTGTCCTCATGGGCAGGGGCCTGACTCGCCCGCCCTCCCCAACAGTGTGGCAGCTTTATGGCACCGCCACAAGGACCACTGCCGCCCTGGCCCGCAGAAACTGGGCTCCCCAGGAAGGGTCCACCCAGGACGCCACAGAGGGACTGCACCCCCGCCCGCTGGGCCCTCCTGCCCCTGGGCCTCGTCAGGACAGCTCACCATGAGTGTGTACGGAGCCGCCTTCTTGGGCAGCTCCTCGCTGGAAGAGGTGGCCTCGGCCGAGCTAGGTCCTGTGGGGGATGTGTCCACGAAGCTCTCGTCCACCACGCGGAAGCGGACCTCCTCGCCGATGTCCATGTACAGGTCGTGGGCGCCCTCCTCCGTCTCGTACTCCCACACCCACACCTGCTCTGCCTCGTCACTGGGTGGGGCACACGGTCAAGGCAACAACCAGGCCAGGGGGAAGCCCCGGGTTTGGAGGGGGGGGGGGTCCTCCCATAGTGCCCAAACCCCCAGGAAGAGCCAATTGCAGGCTGACATGTTTTGCCCGGGAAGTCACAGGAAGAGAGGGCTCAGCCCCACATACAAGAGGTGAGGCCGGGCCGGCCTGGAGCCCATGGAGTGACCCGAGTGCCAGGAGCCAGGCTGGGAACATGGACATCAGACCAGAAGGAGCTCGGAGCAGAGCGCAAGCTGCACTGCCACCCGGGAATGACCACCGCCCCTTGGTGCCCGGGGCTGGACTCCACCTGTGTGCCCTCTCAGAGGCTGGCTGCCAAGTTCAAACCTCAGCTCACCGCCCACCGGGGGCCAGGCCCAACCTCCGTGCTTTAGGGCCCCTGTCGGTATACCAGGGGCGCTAGGGAGACCTGCCCTCCAGGGCTGCGGCGGGGAGGTAACTAAGCAGCACGCGTGGAGGGCGCCCTGCACAGGCCCCACGGTCAACCCGAGCGCGGGCCGGAGCTGGCCGTGAGCTCCGCACGGTGCGATCCCGCATGCCTCTGCACGTCTCACAGTGCTCTCTGCCGGCAGGCAGCCCAGGAACCTTCCCAGTTTCCAACAGGACGGGGCAGGTTTTCTGACAAGTTCCAGAGTCACACACAGACCCTGCCCCAGGCCCTGTGCATGTACACACACACCATACACACGTACACACACAAACATGTACACACACACCATGCATGCGCACACATACACATGCACGCACACACGTGCACCCACAAAACCAGGGCCCCTCCCTCAGCAGATCCCACACTGAAGGGACATACTGCCCTCCAGTGGCAGCCCCGCAGGTGGGTCCTGCCTCTCCTCGCTGCCAGGTCCCCTGCTGGGCACTCTGGGCACAGCTGGGACAAGATGGGGTCTCTCCAGGTGAGCAGTCTTGGGGAGCACCCACAGAAACAGCCGCCCCAGTGCAGCAGGGCGAGGGCCGGGACGGGGCCAATGGGGAAACAGGTCGTGGGCGCCCTCCTCCGTCTCGTACTCCCACACCCACACCTGCTCTGCCTCGTCACTGGGTGGGGCACACGGTCAAGGCAACAACCAGGCCAGGGGGAAGCCCCGGGTTTGGAGGGGGGGGGGGTCCTCCCATAGTGCCCAAACCCCCAGGAAGAGCCAATTGCAGGCTGACATGTTTTGCCCGGGAAGTCACAGGAAGAGAGGGCTCAGCCCCACATACAAGAGGTGAGGCCGGGCCGGCCTGGAGCCCATGGAGTGACCCGAGTGCCAGGAGCCAGGCTGGGAACATGGACATCAGACCAGAAGGAGCTCGGAGCAGAGCGCAAGCTGCACTGCCACCCGGGAATGACCACCGCCCCTTGGTGCCCGGGGCTGGACTCCACCTGTGTGCCCTCTCAGAGGCTGGCTGCCAAGTTCAAACCTCAGCTCACCGCCCACCGGGGGCCAGGCCCAACCTCCGTGCTTTAGGGCCCCTGTCGGTATACCAGGGGCGCTAGGGAGACCTGCCCTCCAGGGCTGCGGCGGGGAGGTAACTAAGCAGCACGCGTGGAGGGCGCCCTGCACAGGCCCCACGGTCAACCCGAGCGCGGGCCGGAGCTGGCCGTGAGCTCCGCACGGTGCGATCCCGCATGCCTCTGCACGTCTCACAGTGCTCTCTGCCGGCAGGCAGCCCAGGAACCTTCCCAGTTTCCAACAGGACGGGGCAGGTTTTCTGACAAGTTCCAGAGTCACACACAGACCCTGCCCCAGGCCCTGTGCATGTACACACACACCATACACACGTACACGCACAAACATGTACACACACACCATGCATGCGCACACATACACATGCACGCACACACGTGCACACACAAAACCAGGGCCCCTCCCTCAGCAGATCCCACACTGAAGGGACATACTGCCCTCCAGTGGCAGCCCCGCAGGTGGGTCCTGCCTCTCCTCGCTGCCAGGTCCCCTGCTGGGCACTCTGGGCACAGCTGGGACAAGATGGGGTCTCTCCAGGTGAGCAGTCTTGGGGAGCACCCACAGAAACAGCCGCCCCAGTGCAGCAGGGCGAGGGCCGGGACGGGGCCAATGGGGAGCCAGCAGAGACTCCTCAACCAGCCCGGGACCTGCAGCGCCAGGCCCTCAGACGCGTGCCGAGGAGGGGCGGCGGGCCGGCCAGAGGGCTCAGAGGGGGGCGACCTGAGATGCTTCCTGAGGGGACAGCATGAGCGAGGCGAGCTGGAACCAGGCCCGGCAGCCCTGACGCAGGCGCAGGCCCGTGGCAGTGTGGGTCGCACAGGCAGGTCCGTGCTTTGGGAGCGAACGAGAAGGGGTGGACAGAGGCCAGCACCATCAGGTCACAGGCCCCAGGGCCTCCCCGAGGGGTGGGGGCCCTCCTGTGGAGGGGCGTGAGCTCTCACCCCGGGAGGATACAACTTGGCTGGCTGCTGCAGCGACTCCGGGGGGATGAGAATGTCGTCGAAGAACCCTAGGGAGACTGGGAGAGAGGCAGGTGACAGCGTGAGGAGACAGGCCAGCCCTGAGTCTGTGCTGCCCGGAGACCCCTCCTCCACCTCGGAGCCCCACGCCTCTGCTCGGCCTGAGCAGCCACCCAAACCCGAGGTGGACCCTGCACTACGGGGGCCAGCAGCCCGGTCACCTCCGCCAGCTTCGGCGCCTCCCTCAGGGCGTCTCAGCTCCTGGCCAAGGCCCCGAGCTGGCCGGGGTCCGCGCTGTTACAGGACGGACGGCTGAGCAGCCCCTCAGGAAGGTTCTGCTCGTCTAGGTGGCCGCTCCCCTGACCACCCAGGGAGGCTACGGGCCCGGCGCCTGCCCCCGGCGTGCTCCCAGGTCTCGCATGAGGACGCAGGGCCGACGTTACCGTGCACTCCCTCCGGGCTGCAGCCTTTGATCTTTCCGATCAGAATCTCGTCCAGGAATGGATGGAACACCACGTAGCGAAAGTGAACTGGAAACGGAGATGGCGCGGCGTGATGAGCAGGCTGTGAGCAAGGGCTACTCCGGCTAGGGGCGGCCTCACTCACCGGCACGCCGACCCCCACGGCGGCGCCTAGAGCCCACCCAGCAGTCTATGCCAGGCCTCCCCGCAGGCCTAGACCTGCTAGCTGAGCCGGAGGGACCCTCACCTCCCCTCCTGCAAGGCCACTGCTTGGCCCCCACAGGAAGACGCAGCGGTGGCCCTGAAACAGGCCCACTCCCAACTATCAGCCACGCCTGAGCCCACATCCTAGACATCAATGACGCCAGGTCAATCTCAGCCTTCCTCCGGGCACTCTCCTTGAAATTCTAACAAGGGCAGAAGCAACTGGCAGAGAGAACCAGGTTTGGAAACAAGTTCCCTGTCTCCCGCTGACCGGCAAAGTTTGCCCCAGGCGCAGCTCTGACCTGGAACAGGATGCTAAAAATGCCCTGAAATTTTGGGGGGCGGGGAGTTTGGGGGGAGCCAATGAACCAGCAACAAGGCCTCTGTGGGTTCTCAGGTTCTGCCCTAGGTGGTCCCTACTCACTTGAGCCCAAGGAAAGTATCAGGTAGGGTCTGTGCCCACATGACAGACTCTGACTCCACGGCCTGGCAGAAGCCGTCCCTTGATCACTGCTGCCCCTTGCAGTGCCTCAAAGGGGGTGCCCACTGAGCCCCAAAGGCATACGGTGTCTAGGGCCTGAACTCCGCCAGGGCTAGATAATAACCACGAGGCTGCCCCCGCCCAGCTGCAGGGCCCATCTCAATCCGCCCGTGTGAGTGTCACGCTTCCCCACTGGAAGCAAGCGGCTCCAGGAGGTCAAGTAGCCTGCCCACAGCCACACAGCCGTTCTGCCAGCGGGAGACTCCGAGCCTTTCTGAACCACCGCCCAGAGCCACGGGGCTGGATCTGCCTCCCCCGTTTAACCCCAGACACAGGCTTCTGCTTTCAGCGCCCTCAGCTGCCTGGTCTGCGGCTCACCCCAAGAACAGCGGGGTCCACCCGCCCCCCACCCCAGCTCCCTGCAGCCTGCTTCCCATGACTCCACCAGGCAGGAAAGCGTGGGGAAGGTCAGGGGGCGGCTGGTGTGCCTCCCTCCCGGTGAGGGGACAAGCACAGCTGTCCGAGCCTTCGAGACGGGAGAGCCACACGCTGACCTCGGAGAGAGCAGCTGAGGGCCAATGTCCCTAATGCACAGAACGGAAAAATCCCTCTGCCTGTGTGACCCAGTTCCATCAGCTCAGTCTAATAAGTCCCCACAGAGCCTCTGCCAGGGCTGTGCCAGGCTGGGCTTGGGCACGGGGCTCACTGGGGCAGGACAACACGTGATCCCGTGCCCAGAGAGCTCAAGTCTGGAACGACCACAACCAAAGTACATGGTGAGCAACCCAGGTGTCCGTGGACAGATGGATGGGTAATCACACTGTGATACAGCCACGCAATGGAAGACTGTTCAGTCTCAGGAGGAATAAAGGGCTAACACAGGGAACCACACAGATGAACCTTGAGGATATTACGCTGCAGGAAATAAGCGAAGCGAAGTCGCTCAGTCGTGTCCGACTCTTTGCGACCTCATGGACTGTAGCCCACCAGGCTCCTCCATCCACGGAATTTTCTAGGCAAGAGTACTGGAGTGGGTTGCCATTTCCTTCTCCAGGGGATTTTCCCGGCCCGGGGATCGAACCCGGGTCTCCCGCATTGGAAGGCAGACGTTTTACCGTCTGAGCCACCGATACGCCAACCACAGAAGGCCAGCACTGTAGGACCTTATTCACAGGAAATGTCCAGAAGAGGCAAATCCAGAGACAAAGCTGATGAACGGTTGTCAGGGGCTGGTGGAGGGCAGGGAGTGACGGCTAATGGGCATGGTGTTTCTTTTGTGGGTGACGAAAATATTCTAGAATTAAGACAATGGCGACAGCCACACAGCTCTGTGAATACAATGCTGAAAGCCCCTGAACTGTATGCCTTAAAAGGGTGAATTTCACGGTATGTGAATTATATCTCACTTAAAAACCAAAAGGAGGCCACAGACCAGGTGGAGGGCCAGCTAGGGTAGTGCTGTGTTGGGGCCACCTCCCAAGAGTCCCCCACTGAAGTTCTAGGGATGTTCAGCCTGAGGCAGGAAACCTGAAAAGTCAAAAAGGATGGGTCTGAAGAACCAGTAAGAAGAGGAAGACCTGTTCTTGGTTGTGGGCCGAGGATAAGCACGGTTGCCTTAGGACGTAGTGAGTGTCTACAAAGGACAAATACCTTGATTCCACTCCAGAGGTGCCTGGAGGAGCCAAATTCACAGAGACAGAAAGTAGAGTGGTGGCTGCGGGGGTAGGGGTAGCAGGTGGGTAGGGAGAGGGGAGCAGGGAATCGGTGTTTAGCGGAGACAGAGATCCAGTGTTGGGAGACAGTAAAGTGCTAGAGATGGATGGTGGTGATGGTCAAACAACAGCATAAACATACTGACTGTCAGGGAGCTATTTGCTACACATGGCAAGCGTGATGTTCTATCACAGCTTAAAAAAAATAAAAGGGAAAAGAACAAAGCAAATGGCAGGCTCAAGACAGGCTGCTCTGGAGCCATGAGTGGGGCCCGAGCTCAGCCAGCGGCGGGGGCAGTGGGCAGGTCAGGAGGGACTTCCTGGGGGCTGGGTCTACCCAGCGTGGAGGGCATGGGGCACGCAGGGCTGGTGCCAGGTAAAAGTACCCTAGGTGACACGGGATGAGGCTGGCCAGCGGGGCCGGTGTCACAAATCAAAAGGCTGGCATCTCACGAGCACTTACTATGTGCCGGGCGCCAGGCCAGAGGCTTCCTGTGGTTTTTCTCCTTGACTCCTTGTAATCTCTATGTGAGGCAGGTACTAATCATACTGTTTTCCCAGAAATGAGTCTCAGAGAGATAGGTAAAGTAACCTGGCTGGGGTAGAAGTAAAAACAGAAGAAGTAGAAGGCGACTGGCGGATGAATAACCCTCTAAGCAAAGGCGGAGGCCCAGTGCTGAGCACCCCTCAACACACCCTCGGCCACAGCCCTGGGGAGGCAGTGGGGGAAGGGGGCCCCAGCCCGGGGTCAGCCTCAAAGCCTGGCCACTACCCCACCACAGATCGACAACTCGCCCTGCACGATGCTCCATGGGCCCCAAGGAACCTGACTGCCATAAGTGTTACCCCATTTTACAGATGAGCAAAGTGAGGCTGAGCCAGGTAGCCACCTGCCTGGGGTCCCCCTGCAGGGGGGTCAGAGCCAGAATTCAACCCCAGGAACACCGGGGACCCAGGCACAGGGGATCGGTCAGAAAACCAGCAATGACGCCAAAGAGCAGAAACAGCCCAATAAACGGACAGAATCTCTGCATATTTAACTTTTCTCTCCAGTCTCTCTTGAAGTTCAACCACTGGACCAACAGGGAAGTCCCTGCCTCTTTTTTTATAGACAGGAAACCGAGGCCGAGAAATGGGAAGATTCTGCCCATACCACCCAGAAAATTCCTGGCAGAGTGCTCAGGACTTGACCCCAGATCCCCTAACCCCAGACCAGAACCCCTCACCGAAAACTGAGCCCCAAGAAACCCGAAAAATCCAAGAGGAGGGCACCCACCTTTCGTGTGTGACGCACCATCCCCTGGGAACACGTACGCATCCTCTAGCTTGGTGATGTCGAACAGACAGATGCAGAGTCCCACGTTGTACACGACCTGTGTGTGTCCATGACACGGCCAGTGACTCCAAGGCCCAGCTCCCCAGGCAGTCTCTCCTGAGATTCGCACCTCCCCCCTCCACGGGGCAGGTATCCCCATTTTCAATGCACTGGGGCACTGCCTGAGGTAAGGAACTCCAGCAGATGAGCTCTAAAAAGAACAAAGCCTTTGGTGACAAGACAGATTCAAGTCACAACACCAGCTCCACCACTCCCTGTGTGGCCTGCAAGGTCACTTCTCTGAGCCTCGGTTTCCCCATCTGCAAAAATGGACATACCAGGCTGCGGGGTTGTTAAATCCAAAGAGAACAGATGTGAAGCACCAGGCTCAGTAGCCGGCTCACCTGCTAGAAGGAACCCTCTCCAATCAAGGATCATTACTGTTAGTAGCAAGGACTGGGTGGGGAACCCCAGGTTAAAACTACACTTTTCCAAGGTCCCAAGTCCATCCTGGAGCTCACAGTTCAGAGTGTCAGAACCACAGCTACTCGCTGTTCTGCTCACAAAGTCTCAGACACACAGACGTGGCCGCAGGGACTGAGGCTGGCAGAGTGGCACACAGGAGGCCCTGAGACTGGGCAAAACAGGCCAAGGACGTCCACAACCCGTTCCCACCCCACGACGCTCCAAAGGACTAGCCGCTCGGTGTCTGCTTATCTGACACCAGCATCATCACATCCCAAACAGAGACCTTGCAGGACTGTTTACAGATTAGCAAGAAGCTCAGAGAAGTGAGTCCTGGCCAGACCTCAACGCAGTGAGGCGCAGAGTCTGGCTGGTTTTGGAAGCACAAGGAGGCAGGCGCCCTTGCCTGCGCCTTGGACCTCTTTTGCGAGGTCTCCTCTCAAATGACTCAGTAATTCAAATGCAGAAATACTTGTCTGGGAATTCCCTGGCAGCCCAGTGGTTAGGACTCTGCACTTTCACTGCTGAGGGCCTGGGTTCAACCCCTAGCTGGGGAACTAAGATCCCACAAGACTCAAGGAGCAACAACAAAAAAAGAAATACTTGTCTAACAGGTCAGAGAAGGCCCTGTGCCACAGAAGGACTACATTCCCTTCTTGGACTTTTCGTAGCTTCTCTCTTTGTCCCCTCAGAAGCCCCCTCTCCTTGTACCTTACAAAGCAACCAGACACCTCCACTAAGGACTCTGTGAGTTCTCGCCAACAACGCCCCAGGTCTGTACACCCCACCTTCTGTGCCTTCAGCCTCTACAGCAGGACCTGCCTCCAGTCTCCAGCCAGCCAGTCTTCTTCCTGCTGGCTCTTTCTCAGACTACTGCAGATGAAGGCCATCACTCCAGTGAGGTCCTGTGGGCCCTGTATGGGCTGGCTCCCACCACTCTCCAGCCTGCCCTCCCCTCTCTCCCTCTGCCCTGGCCACACCAGCCTCCTCCAAGCCATGACAGGCTTGATATCCCTTCCTGCCACCGGGCCTTTGCACACGCTGTTTCTGCTTCCTGCATAGCTCTGCTCTGCCCGGAATCCCCTACATGAGTTCTTCCTCACCACCTGATCTCAGCTCAAGTATCACCCGCTAGCAAAGCCTCTTGTCTCCCTCATTGTAGGCAAAGTTCCCTCATTCCACAGGCTTATGAGAACACTCACTGTCATAATGTAAGTAAGTGAAGTAGCTCAGTTGTGTCCCACTCTTTGGGACTCCGTGGACTGTAGCCAACCAGGCTCCTCCCTCCATGGGATTCTCCACGCAAGAATACTGGAGTGGGTTGCCATTTCCTTCTCCTGGGGATCTTCCCGACCCAGGGATCGAACCTGGGTCTCCCACACTGCAGGCAGACGCTTTAACCTCTGAGCCACCAGGGAAGCCCATAACAGTTATCTCAGTTTGTCATCACACACTCAACTGTGAGAGACTCTTGTTCATATCTGCTGTCCCCACCACACTACAGAGTAGAAGCGTGTCTGTTTTATTCATTCAACAAACAATTATGGAATATCTGCTCTGTGCCCAGACTCTATGGGGGTTACCCGCGGAGAAGAAAAAGGTCATTGCCCTCGTGTAGAGGAAAAGAGAAAAACAGTAACCCAGTAAGCAAGCAAGGAGAGAGTGTGGCGACTGCTAAGAAGGAAAGAGTGATGCGGCACAGAATAACTGCTTCAGAAAAGGCAGAGGGAAGCCTCTTACCGGCACTAAGGCGTGCTAGCCTGGCACGTAAAAGGTGCACAAACATTTCTGTTGAAGGAATGAATAGCTAAACCTCCTGACAGCTGAACTACCACCCATCTTCACAGCAACAATGCATGGTTGGACAATGATTATTTCCATTTTGCAAACGGAAACCGAGGCCCAGCGGGGGTAAATGACTTGATTTAGATTACAAATTATCAATAATTTGGAAGTGGGGACGCTGCTGCTGCTGCTGCTGCTAAGTCGCTTCAGTTGTGTCCGACTCTGTGCGACCCCATAGACGGCAGCCCACCAGGCTCCGCCGTCCCTGGGAATATTCCCCAATTACAAGATCCTTTTTCAAACCCAATTTTTTATTCTCTCCAGCATCCTAGTGGGGTAAAGGATGAGTTCATCCCACGTACAGGTGAAGAAACCGAGTTCTGGGACGTTAAGCTCCTTGCGTAAACGCCACGGCTTGGCAAGGCCAGGCCGGCGGCGGGCGGGTACGCAGTGTTGGCCCTTCCCTTGCTAACGGCCTGCCTGCGACCCCGAGGACCCAGTACCTTGTTGGCCAACTTTTTGTTCAACTCTTCGGCGATGGAATCGTTGAGCTTCCTCTCGAACTGCCACGGGGGGATCCGCACGGTGTCCACCATCTCCACGAGGACAAACATCCCAGCCTGGGCCGGGGGCTCTGGGAGCCGGAGGATCAGTCACGCACCGGGGCCTGCGGCGGTGGGGATCCCCGAGCCCGCTCTGTGGAGTCCCCAGGCCGGTAAGGCGGGCTGCGCCGTAGGGCCCGGGGTGTCCCGTGCGGGGCGCGCTCCGATCCGACAGATAAAGAAAACAGGCTCAGCGGCGGCGGGGAGGTCTCCTGGCTGAGCCGGAACGGCGCGCGGCCCGCCACATGCGGCCCCTCACCACGCGCCGCCGCCACACACCGAGCACCCAGACGCAGCCCGCGGCAGCAAGACCTGGGGCGAGATTCCGAATCCAGTAGCTTCCGGAGGGCCGACCAATAAGAAGCTTCGGCCCGCCCCCGACGCGGGGCGGGGCTGCCTACCGGCTCGTGCGAGGGGCGGGGGGAGGCGGGGGCGGAGCCTCCCCTTTCTTCTGCGCGGAGCTGTCAAAACCCTCAGACCACGCTTTCAGGTTGCTAGGCGACCTCGGTGCCACCCAGTCAGCTCTCGCCTAGCCTGTACGTCCTCTCCTTGCTGGTCTCAGACAGTCCTCTGCACTACTGCACGAGTGATCCTTTCCAAACGCAAACACAATCTGCTTAGACCCAACCGGATTCTGGAAACGGGGAGAATTAACCGGAACCGGGCAGGCGGGACCTTTTTCGGATAATAGAAATGTTCTGTGTCTCCTTTTAGCAGGTGGTTACACAGATGTATCAGAGAAGACAATGGCACCCCACTCCAGTACTCTTGCCTGGAATATCCCATGGATGTAGGAGCCTGGTAGGCTGCAGTCCATGGGGTCGCTAAGAGTCGGATACGACTGAGCGACTTCACTTTCACTTTCATGCATTGGAAATGGCAACCCACTCCCGTGTTCTTGCCTGGAGAATCCCAGGGACGGGGGAGCCTGGTGGGCTGCCGTCTATGGGGTCGCACAGAGTCGGACACGACTGAAGTGACTTAGTAGCAGCAGACACAGATGTATGTAATTGTCAAAACTCATCCAACTCAACATTTAAGATCTTTGCATTTAACTGTAAGCAGATTAAATCTCAATTGAGAAGCAATAATAAATTGGGACCAAAAAAAGAAAGAAAGAAAACAAACCCTCAGTGGCTTCTCGTGCGTACTAAGTCATTTCAATCGTGTCCGACTCTTTGCAACCCTATATAGACTGTAGCCCGCCAGGCTCCTCTGTCCATGGGATTCTCTAGGCAAGAATTCTGGAGTGGGTTGCTGTGTCCTCCTCCAGGGGATCTTCCTGACCCAGAGATCGAATCCCTATCTCTTATGTTTCCTGCATTGGCAGGCGATTTCTTTACTACTAGCACCATCTGGGAAGGCCCAGTGGCTTCCCATTCAGTTCAGTTCAGTTCAGTTCAGTCACTCAGTCGTGTCCGACTCTTTACAACTGCAGCATGCCAGGCTTCCCTGTCCATCACGAACTCCAAGAGCTTACTCAAACTCATGTCCATTAAGTCAGTGATGCCATCCAACCATCCCATCCTCTGTCATCCCCTTTTCCTCCTGCCTTCAGTCTTTCCCAGCATCAGGGTCTTTTCCAATGAGTCAGTTCTTTGCATCAGGTGGCCAAAGTATTGGAGTTTCAGCTTCAGCATCAGTCCTTCCAATGGCTATTCAGGACAGATTTCCTTCAAGATGGACTGGTTGGATCTCCTTGCAGTCCAAGGGACTCTCAAGAGTCTTCTCCATGGGATTTCCTTGGTGGTTCAGTGGTTAAGACTCTGAGCTCATAATGCAGGGGGCCCAGGTTCGAACCCTGGTCAGGGAACTAGATCCCATATGCAGCAACTAAGACACAGTGCAGCCAAATAAATAAAAAATAAATTTAAAAAAGAGTCTTCTCCAACACCACGGTTCAAAAGCATCAGTTCTTCTGCTCTCAGCTTTCTTTATAGTCCAACTCTCACATCCATACATGACCACTGGAAGAACCATAGCTTTGACTAGATGGACCTTTGTTGGCAAAGTAATGTCTCTGCTCTGTCTAGGTTTACCAGAGCTTTTCCTTCAAGGAGCAACCGTCTTTTAATTTAAAGGCTAGAGTCACCATCTGCAGTGATTTTGGAGTCCCCCCCAAATAAACTCTGTCACTGTTTCCATTGTTTCCCCATCTATTTGCCATGAAGTTATGGGACTGGATGCCATGATCTTAGTTTTCTGAATGATGAAGATCATGGCTTCCCATTGAACTAGTAATAAAATCCAAAATCTTTCTGGTAGCTCACAAGGCTTTGCAGGATCTTGACGCTCCCCACAGGCCTCCAGCCCCATTTTATTCTCTCCCGGCATTCCAGTCTCACTCATCTTCCTAGGGCAGCTAACGTGGGCTTGGGCTAAGAGAAGTTAGTAACTTAAGATTATGGGTTGCTAAATGGCAGAAGTGGGCCCCAGCGGAATCTCTACACTACCCAGTCTCTAGAAGTTGGTGGGTCACGGAAATACACTGCAGGGTGTTGTGTGTGGCTTCCTTTTCATATTTATTAATTTGGCTGCACTGGGTCTTAGTTGTAGCGCTCAGGATCTCTGTTGCACCATTGGGAATCTTTCACTGCGGTGCACAGACTCTCCAGGTGTAGCCTGTGGGCTCTGAGCACTCGGGCTCAGTAGTTGCCGCCTGCAGGCTTAGCTGCTCTGAGGTCTCTGGGATCTTAGTTGGGGAACTAAGATGGGGGAACTAAGGTTGGGGAACCAGGGATTGAACCTGAATCCCCTGCACTGGAAGGCAAATTCTTAACCCCTCAACCACCAGGGAAGTCCCTGCAGTATGTTTTAAACAAATAAAAAGAGACTTGGAGTACATGACAGAGACACTCAGAAATGCACGGTCCTTCAATTTGCCGATTTTACACATACAGGGATATCTCTGTAAGTCTGGCTGCTGTGACCAAATTTGGCCTTCTTTGCATCTATATTATTTATAGGTCTGTCTGCTTTTCCTAGGATTTGAGCTTCTTGAAGTTGAGAGGAAATGAGACTTTAGCTCTTTATTCCCACAACTGCCCAACATCATTTCTAAGATGCCTTCAGTAAAAGTGTTTAGAAGATCATATTAATTCTTTCTCTCAAATCTCTCGAAGTTTTCCTTCTTCATTTCATTCCCACAACTTACTGCCCTGAAGGGCTTTTCATTGCTGCCCCAGAGCTTAGCCACCACACATCCAAGCTTCTGGCCTGTCTTTCTTGCAACTGACCCACCCACTGTCACAAAAACCTTCCCTTCGTGGATTTCTTTTGTCTACACAGAGAGTTCTGGACTATGCCCAACCTTCCTCTCCAGCCTAACCTCCCTTCTGTCCTCCAGTCACTGGGAGCTTCCAGCTCAAGGATGGAGAAAGTCCTTTTATAGCCCAGTCTTGAACACTTCTTTACCTGAAAAACTCCTACTCATCCATCAGAACCCAAATGTAATAACTTTCTCATTCATTTATTCAATACACTATATGACAGCTGTTAGAGATCCAGTGGGGAAGAAGAACTGGTCTCTAGGCCCAGCTTAAGCTCAGAGGGGTTGGGAGGAGAGGGAGGGCGGGGCCAGAGGCTTTGAGAAAACCAAAAAATGTTTCAGTGAGTTTATAGAGGAGATGAAAACTGGTAAGACTGAAGACCCCTAGGTAGGGTCCAGATCACAAAGGCCTTATTATTATATTCATTAACTTTTTGGCCATACCCCACTGCATGTGGGAATCTCAGTTCCCAGACCAGGGATGGAACCTACATCCCCTGCATTGCAAGGAGATTTCTTAACCACTGGACCACCAGGTCCATTAACTTTTAATTTTTACACCAGCTGTATAAGGTAGGGGTTATCATCATCATCATTATCTAATTTATCTCACTATCATTTATCTCATCTCAGTTTGCTCATCTAAGACAAAGGGCTTCTCATGTGGCACTAGTGATAAAGAACCCACCTGCCAATGCAGGAGACGTAAGAGACACTGGGTTTGATCTCTGAGTCCAGAAGATCCCTTGGAGGAGGGCATGGCAACCTACTCCAGAATTCTTGCCTGGATAATCCCATGGACAGAGGAGCCTGGCAGGCTACAGTCTGTAGGGTCACAAAGAGTTGGACATGACTGAGGCGACTTAGCACGCACTTGCACACAAGGCAAAGAGAAGTTAAGTAGGTCATTCAAGGTCACACAGCTATCATTCAAGGTCACACAGCTAATAAGTGGCATAGCTGAAATTCAGACTCCAGAGCCCTCCTAACCACTGGGCTTATGCCACCACCTCATTAGCCCAAGGGCAGCAAAGGGAAGCGTTGGAAGGTTAGAACCAGGAAATGACACCGGGACGTGTGAGGGGAGGAATAGTGGGAGGAATAGCTGGTGGAGAAAAGAACACCAGGGAGGAAGTTACTGGGTGGCCCCTGTGAGAGGAGGCCCGAGCAAGTTGGCAGCCATGGAGAGCAAAGTTGGGCTGAGTCCAGAGGTCTTTAGGGGGTGGTCTCGGATAGGGTGCAGGACCTGGGGATGGAAGTGGAGGGGCCTAGGCCTGAGGCCTTTCACTGAGATGGGAAACTGGAGCGGGGCCAGGTTGGGGCGAAGAGGCCAGCGCTACCAAGTTCGATGTTTTGGGTTCCCAGGCTTCTTTTATGGTGTTCAGCTTATGGGGTTGTAACAGTGATTTCTTGGCACGATCGGTTTCCTCATTAGTGAAAACAGGGACCAGGCCTCCTTGTTAATTCTCTGCGTCGTTCCATGGAAGCTTTGAGGTGGCTGACAAAAACGCACAGACTTAGTCTCCCAGCTCCTTGCCAGCCCAGGACTCTTCTGTCGTGTCCCCCTCCATCCTCCTGGCCTAGCCCTGTGCCTGGCACAAGGTCAGGGCTTGTAAATATGTGCTATTTGAAGGAACAAAAGGATACCAAAATAATTGCTAAGAACAGAGGAGTGAGGGAGAAATCGAGTTGGAAACTAATCCAGGAGGAGAGTCCAGTGGGTGGTTAAGGGCATGGAGTTCCCACGCCGCAGCGCACTAGCTGAGCAGCGGCGGCCGGTGAACCTCTCAGCAGCTCCTGGCCTCCCTGTAAAGTGGAGATAATAATAGAACCCGTCTCAGATGACTGTCCATCAGTGCAGGGCTGGATGAAATAATACATGGTGTATCACTGAGTAAAATAATACAAAGCCATATGAAAGGATGAGAATGCATTCTGTGTATGGATGGAGAATGATATTGAGAATATATTATTAAGTATAAAAATGCAAGGTACAGAGCAGTCTATATGGGATGTTACTATTCATGTCAAAAAGAGAAAAAAATACTGTGTGTATGTCTGTGTGTGTTTCTGTGTCTGTGTGTCTCTGTGTGTGTCTGTGTGTTTGTGTGTCTGTATGTGTATCTCTGTGGCTCTGTGTGTGTCTGTGTATCTGTGTATGTGTGTCTATGTGTTTGTCTGTGTGTCTGTGTGTGTATCTCTGTGTGTGTGTCTGTATATCTGTATGGGGGGGTCTGTTTCTGTGTGTGTCTCTGCAACTGTGTGTGTATCTCTGTGTGTGTGTCTGTGTGTGAATGTGTCTCTGTGTGTTTGTGTGTGTCTGTGTCTGTGTGTCTGTGTCTGTGTGTGTATGTCTGTGTGTTTGTGCGTGTCTGTGTGTTCGCCCAGGTATGTGTGCACTGATCACACTGGCTGTCTCCAGGGCAAGGAACTGAATGCCTGAGGGATGTGGAGGAGGGACCGGGTAGGAGGGAGAATGTTTTAAATGCCCTTCAGAATCTGTGATGTGTGGATCATGGGGCACAGTGTCCATGGGCTTTGACCCATTAGGGTCACCAATCAGAATCTCAGGAGCAGCCTGTAGAAACCTCTGGCTGGGAGATGGGGACGTTTGAAAGCTGGAGTTCTCACTGCTGGGGGATTCCCATCACTAGGCGTGTCCTGAGTCGCTCAGTCATGTCCAACTCTTTGTGCCCCCATGGACTATAGCTCGCCAGCCTCCTCTGTTGATGGATTTCCCAGGGAAGAATACTGGAATGGGTAGCCATTTCCTTCTCAGGGGATCTTCCTGACCCAGGGATCAAACCCAGGTCTTTTGCATTGCAGGCAGATTCTTTGTTGCCTAAGGCACCAAGGAAGGGCAGTGCAGGAGACCCGGGTATGATCCCCGGGTCAGGAAGAACCCCTGGAGAAGGGAATGGCTACCGCTCCAGTAGGAGAAGGGAATGGCTACCGCTCCAGTACTCTTGCCTGGAAAATCCCATGGACAGAGGAACCTGGGTGGCTGCAGTCCATGGGGTCTCACAGAGTCCGACACGACTAAAGTGACTTAGCAGCTTAGCAGCACCACTCCAGTATTCTTGCCTGGAGAATTCCATGGACAGAGGAGCCTGGCGGGCTACAGTCCATGGGGCTGCAAAGAGTCAAGACTGAGCGATGAACATACTTTTGTATTCTCATGCAAAGTATGCAGTGATTGTTTTAACCTTATTATAATTTGTATCATGGGAACATATTGCCTATTCAAATTCAAAACGAAATAAAATTTAAATTAAAAAAAGCAATTAAGATTTTTTCCTATCTTAAAAAAACCCTCTCAGCCCCCTTTCTCTCCAGCTACTGCCCCATTTTCTGCTCCCTTTACCAGCAAAATCGCTTGAAGGAGTCATCTGCATTTACTGTTTCCAAATCCTCTCTTCTTGTCTGTCTTCAACCTGCTCGGTCAGGGTTTTGGCCCTACCTCTCAACCCACGCTGCTTTCTCAAGGTCAACAATGGCATCCATGCTGGGAAATCCAGTGGCATTTCTCAGTCCTCAAGGACAGCGTTTATCCGGGCTGATCACTCCCTCCTCTCCAACACCCGGGTCCTCCTCCCACCTCCTCTCCCCACCTCTAGACGTGGGCAGGCCTCAGGGCTCCGCTGAGCAGCCTATACACCTGTCTGCTCACATCCCCATTTGGAGAATCAAATTTCACCTGGGCCAAAATGGTCACCTCTTCCCCCACAAACCTGCTCCTGTTAGACTCTACATCTTCAAAATGGACTTCATCAGGGACTTCCCTGCTGGTCCAGTGGCTAAGATTCCATGCTCCCAACACAGGGTGCCAGGGTTCAATCCCTGGTTGGGGAATTAGATTCCCTTGTGCTTCACCTAAGTTTGCAGACTGTGACTAAAGGTCGCACATGTCACAACTAAGACCCGGCTCAGCCGAATAAGTCAACTAATTTTAAAAAATAAATTAAATGTCACTCAGAAATTCTCAGTCCTCCTTTCCTGACCTGGCAATGCTCCATCTCACGCAGGAAGACCCAGTTCTTGGGACTGCCTTCTTAGCCCTGAGGGGTGCACCGGTGATCCCTGTGACCGCCTGCACCCATGCCTCTGCCCAGTGGCTGTTTCTCAAACCCTGGGCATCCTCCCCACTCATGGCCTCTGCCTGACGCTGTCTCCTCTCCCTAGAACATTCTCCCGCTCAGCACCCTCATGTCTTCCTTCCTCACCTCCTCCAGGTCCATCACCTCAATGGTGCTTTCTCTGGCACCACCCCTCCCATTTTAAATTGCAAACCACCACTCCCCACTCCCTCCCTCACCTCCCTGCGTAATAGCTTTCCATAGCATTTACTGTCTCCTGACATGTGACATAGTTATTTATTAGGTTGTTTTCCTCCTTCTCTCCTTCTTCCTGACTGTAAGTGCCACGAAGACAGGGGTTTGCGTCTGTTTTGTTCACTGTTGATTTCCCACTACAGTACTTAGAAAAGTGTCAAGTGTACAATAAGCCCAGGACAAATATTTATTGGATGATTAAATCAGATGAGGAAAAGAAAACATTAACCCTGAGATACGCATGGTCCTGTAAATGAACTTGCTATTGACAAAGGAAGAATTTGGCTCCAAGATTTCCAGCAGTCAAAACAAAGAGAAAAACATCTCAATTGTAAAATGGAAACTGTTGGTGGTTTAGTCGCTAAGTCGTGTCCAACTCTTGGGACCTCCTGCCAGGCTCCTCTGTCCATGGGATTCTCCAGGCAAGAATACTGGAGTGGGTAGCCATTCCCTTCTCCAGGGGATCTTCCTGACCCAGGGATCGAACACGGGTCTCCTGTATTGCAGGCAGATTCTTTACCAACTGAGCTACAAGCTGCTACAGCTGCTAAGTCGCTTCAGTCATGTTCCACTCTTAGCGACCCCATGGACTGCAGCCTACCAGGCTCCTCCATCCATGGGATTTTCCAGGCAAGAGTACTGGAGTGGGTTGCCATTGCCTTCTCCGAGAAGCCCCAAATAGAAACTAACCAATTTTAATTGGTTAGAAACATTTCAATTATAAAATATAAACTAACCAGGCATCTGGATTTTCCTGATTCTGAGCTCTCGGAGGCCTTCTCCAGGTTCTCAAGGCATGGAGGCTCTGAGGAGCAGGATGATGCCCTTGACTGTGTCTGGAAAGGTCCAGGAATGACATACACCCCGCCGTGGACAGCTGGGGAGCACTGGTAACAGTGGTCCTAGAAGGGACCTAAACAGAGCATCCCAGGACATTACTCTGTTCTGGTTTGAGCCAGAAAGCAAAGTAGAGAAAGTCAACAGATGTTTGTTATGGTTGCTGTGCAGGAGGCCCTGCTCTGGGAGGCTTGCGCTCTGGCAAGGAGGACCCGCAGGAAACAGGAGAACAAACAGAGGCAGGGCCTCTCTCAGGCCCTGCTGTTGAGAAAGCTCACATGCAAAATCTGACGGTGAGGGAGGGGCGGCTGCCCCTCTGGCCAAGGCTGTTGGGGACAGCCTCGCTTGGACGGTGAGTGTGGAGGGAGCACTCAGTTTGGGAAGGCTGGAGGTGTTCAGGACCACGTAACTGCGGGCAGATGGCTGATCGAGGCCCGCCTCACAGCCACCCCAGGGCCAGGTCAGCTAGGTGTCAGCCTGGCTGATCCAGCCCCAATCCTCTGGGAAAGGTGCGGGGGAGGCTGGCCGCGGGTCAGGGACCCCTCTCTTCTCATCACAAAGAGCTCCTCCTAGTGACTTGAGGAGATCCAGGCAGCTACAGCACAAGGAGATGCTCACCCACGCACCTTAGGGCAGGCTCCAGCCCCAGGCAAGGCCAGGAGAGCCTCCCACACCCCCAACATCTTGCCTGCCCTGACCACTATCCTGGACAAGCCGTGAGGCTGCCAGCGACACTGTCTCATTTCAGATGGAGGAGCAGACCTCTTGTCAGGCATCCCCCCAGACCCCACACAGCACGGCCTCTGTCCTTCTGTTCCCTGCACCAGCCACATCGGAAACCCTAAGTTCCTTGAATATGCAGTGTTTGTGTTTTTTTGTTTTTTTGGTGGCAGGGCATGACATGCAGAACTTCCTCATGCAGCAACAAGGACCCAGGACAACCAAAAATAAAATAATAATAAAAAAAAGAATCCAATTTCCATTGCAGGAGATGCGGGTTCAATCCCGGATCGGGAAACCAAGATCCCATGTGCTTCAGGGCAACTAAGCTCACACAAGGCAACTACTGAGCCCGTGAGCCGCAACAAAGACCCCGCGCGGGCAAGTTAATGAATTAACTGAAGAGTAAATAAATACATAGGATGCTTGTGGAGGGCTGCACAAACCAGTGACATTTAAAATGAATAAATAAATAAAAATAAAATGCTAGTACAGGCTGCAGATGAGTCCCACAGCAGAGGATATGGGTATCCAGGGAACGGAAGGCATTTCAGAGCAGCGTGATACAGCAGAAAGAACAAGAACAACGAAGCCAGAATTCTTGTGCTTTAATTCCAGCTCCATTACCAGCTGGGTGGGGCTGGGTAAGTTTCTTGAACTCTCTGTGCCGAAGTTTCAGCGTCTGTCAAGTGGCACCAACACCTTAGGAGGAGTGTATGTGCCTTAAAGGGTTTTGTGGATTCAAGGCCATGGAAGGCTAGGACGGGGCCCCACGGGTGGGCTGATCGTAACAAAGTGGGGATTTTAAAGTTCAGTTGGAACCAACAGGACTAAGGGCCTTCTCTCTCCTGACCCACCTCTACAGCCTCACCAAAGTGAGGAAGGATTTCTAGGGGGTGAGCTTTTGAATTCTTGGGTTTTCACAGAAATAGCCTGCATGGCGGAGCCCCTGGTTTTAAGCAGATGATTTCTTTGTTACTCAGCTGCTGGTGGGTGGGTGGGTGGTGCCTACCCAGACCCCACACAGCACGGCCTCTGTCCTTCTGTTCCCTGCACCAGCCACATCGGAAACCCTAAGTTCCTTGAATATGCAGTGTTTGTGTTTTTTTGTTTTTTTGGTGGCAGGGCATGACATGCAGAACTTCCTCATGCAGCAACAAGGACCCAGGACAACCAAAAATAAAATAATAATAAAAAAAAGAATCCAATTTCCATTGCAGGAGATGCGGGTTCAATCCCAGATCGGGAAACCAAGATCCCATGTGCTTCAGGGCAACTAAGCTCACACAAGGCAACTACTGAGCCCGTGAGCCGCAACAAAGACCCCGCGCGGGCAAGTTAATGAATTAACTGAAGAGTAAATAAATACATAGGATGCTTGTGGAGGGCTGCACAAACCAGTGACATTTAAAATGAATAAATAAATAAAAATAAAATGCTAGTACAGGCTGCAGATGAGTCCCACAGCAGAGGATATGGGTATCCAGGGAACGGAAGGCATTTCAGAGCAGCGTGATACAGCAGAAAGAACAAGAACAACGAAGCCAGAATTCTTGTGCTTTAATTCCAGCTCCATTACCAGCTGGGTGGGGCTGGGTAAGTTTCTTGAACTCTCTGTGCCGAAGTTTCAGCGTCTGTCAAGTGGCACCAACACCTTAGGAGGAGTGTATGTGCCTTAAAGGGTTTTGTGGATTCAAGGCCATGGAAGGCTAGGACGGGGCCCCACGGGTGGGCTGATCGTAACAAAGTGGGGATTTTAAAGTTCAGTTGGAACCAACAGGACTAAGGGCCTTCTCTCTCCTGACCCACCTCTACAGCCTCACCAAAGTGAGGAAGGATTTCTAGGGGGTGAGCTTTTGAATTCTTGGGTTTTCACAGAAATAGCCTGCATGGCGGAGCCCCTGGTTTTAAGCAGATGATTTCTTTGTTACTCAGCTGCTGGTGGGTGGGTGGGTGGTGCCTTGGGCTGCTCATTTCCTGAATGAACAGCTGTGCCCTCTCGTCTTCGGGAAGAATAATCATAATACTACTTCAGAGCTCAGCCCAGCCTCCTTCATTCACGGCTCCCGGCTGCCTGGCAGCCGCAGCACATGCTCGCCCACCGGCGGGGCAGGGAGGGCCGCAGAGAAGGGGGGGCTGGACGTGCAGGAAGGGGTAAGGCCCTTGGCCCTAGCCTACAGCGGACCAAGCCACAGCCTCCTCAGAGCTGGCCTTTGAGGCCCTGCCTCTCAGCCTCCAGACTCAGGGCCTATCTCTGCCCTCCCGTGCCCCCTGCAGCCACACCAGCAGATGTGTATAAGAGACAGGTAGCATGACAAGTTTTAAGACAAAAATCTATCTCAGGCAAACAAAGTCCAGTGGTGGGCAATTCAAGACTGACAGGTAGGGAATTCCCTGGTGGTCTAGTGGTTAGGACTCTGCACATTCACTGCCCTGGGTCCCCAGGTTCAGTGCCTGGTCAGGGAACTAAGATTCTGCAATAAATAAATATGTATAGAGTCAGGATAACCACCCCTCTGCCCACAGTTCTCTCCAGACCCTGGCAAGACTGGCTGCTTCGTGTCACCAGGGGCTCAGCTTAAACATCATCATCCAGAGAGGTCCTCCCTGACTACTTCCCTCTGCTGGCCCGTAATCCACCGTGCAGCCATCAAGACTCCAGGCTGAACCAGCCCCGACTTCTCCACCTCAGGTGCTACCCTTGGGACTTCCCCGGTGGCCCTGCAGCTGGGGCTCTGTGCTCCCAATGCGGGGGGCTGGGGATCGACCCTGGTCAGGGGGCTAGAGCCCACATGCCAAAACTAAGACTCAGCACGACTAAATAAATAAATAGATATTTTTAAAATATTTTTTAAAAAGTCACTGCCCTTGTGCCAGAGAAGTTCTCTTCCTGCTGTTCTGACCACATTTGTTCATTGACTTGTACATTCACCCAACTCACTGGGTCGCCCTTGGTGCCTCTTACTAGCCATTTTTATTAGGTATTTGTATCTTTCTGGTCTCCCTTAAAAGTCTCTGCTCCTTTTTATTTTAATAAGACTTCTTTGGAAAATGCCAGGCTGCGTCAGCTGTACTAAAGATATATGAAGGACAGACTTTCTTCTTTCCTGAGGAGAAGGGATGGGTAGGGGGACCAGGAGCCAGGCTTGGGGCGGGGAGCCTCCAGCCAGGCTTGTACGCCAGCTGTCCTGGAGCCTCCAACAGCCCCACAGCAAGGGCCTCCTTCTCTGCTTTCCAGAGCTCATGGGGAACCAGAGTCGTGAGAAGCTTGCCCGGGGCACCCAGCTTGGAAGCGCTCGGGCTGAGACTCAACCCAGGGCTTCCCAGGCTGCGGAGTCTGTGTGTGTGTGTGTGTGTAGCCACCTTTCACTCCCTGAGGGGCCTCTTCAATTCAGTTCAATCCAGCAGAAACAGCTCAGGGTCTGCCATGGGCTAGACAGGGGAAGACAGGAGTTCTTGCGACTAGACTTGCCCACATGGGTTCACTGAGGGGGAGCCCAGAGCCAAGGGGGGGAGGGAGCAGCGGAGGGCAGGGGCCACTCTGCTGAGCGGACAGAAGGGAGAGGGAGGCTGGCGAGCCCCTGGGCCCTGCTGCGGCCTCTACTCTTCCAGACTCGCCGTCCACCCCACAGCCTCCTGGCAGACACACACACACACACACACACGCACACACACACGCACACTCACCACCCTCCCTGCTCTCTAACTGCCAGGAATGCAGGCTGTCCCCAGGCTCTTCCCCCTTGCATTCCTCAGCAGCTACTCCCACCTGGCAGGCAAATTACACCCTGGCCTGGCAATAAAAGCCGCTTTCCAGAAAAAGAAGCTTCGGGGCCCCCGAGAGACGCAGCTCACTCTCTCACACCGCCCGTGTCTGACTCAGGGGCCCGGTGTCCCTTTAAGCAGG
The DNA here is from genome assembly GCA_006410635.1 of Cephalophus harveyi. NCBI lineage: Eukaryota > Metazoa > Chordata > Mammalia > Artiodactyla > Bovidae > Cephalophus > Cephalophus harveyi. Next base: position 363,169 of record SJYT01064098.1, read on the forward strand.
GAGTACAAATTCCCACCCCGGTCCCTCCCTCCTGCTCTTCCTGACGTCAGGAGGAAGGCGTGTGTGAGTGAGTGAGGGGCCTGAGGTGCCGCATGCTCACACACACACACACACAGACACAGACACACACACACATACGGAGTCAGACACACAGCACATCTCTCAGACCCATCCCTGCTCATCAGCTCCAAGCACGCCAGACAGAGGCCGCGTCTGAACGGCTGCAGGAGGCTGTGTGGGACCTCGGCCGTCAGGGAGAGGTAAGGGGCCAGACCCGGGGCCTCAGGCGCCCCAGCCCTGGAAACTGGCTTTAACAATGGGGGGCAGAGGGAGGTGCAATGGCGGGGGGGGGGTGCTCTGGGAAGGTGGACCCCTCCCCTGGGGCTGGCCCAGCCCAGTCCAGTTTACAGAGGAGAGGCAGGCATGTGTGAGCGTGGAAGAGCCCACCCGGCCATCCCGCCTCCCTCCCTTGCTCTGCCTGGCCCCCAAGGGAAGCTGAGGCTGCGTGGTTCCCTGTGAAAGGGCATCTCTGTGTGTGTGTGTGTGTGTGTGTGTGTGTCTGGGACTTTATGTCTGGCTCAAGAGGCTGAGAACAGCAGACACCTGCCAAGCTGTAGCCGCAGCCTCCTGTCTGGGAACCAGGGGGGAGAGAAATGACTGGAGAATAATTGGGTTCCTACCAGACGCTGGAAGCAGAGTGAGCGACACGGATCGTCCCCCCTGGAATTTGGGGCTGGAGCCAGGGAGGGACCGGCCGGGGTTGGGGGGGCGGGGTGGCCGGCAGAGAGCTGGACCTGGAGCAGCTGTCTCATCCTGACTCTGTTTCTTCCGCGATGTGTTGGGGATAATTGGGCTAATTGGCTTGGAGAGGTGGCGCCACGCTTTTATTTCCCCCTTGGCCTTGGAGCCACCCCTACCAGGAGCTTTTGCCTCTCCCAAGGCCACTCCTCTCCCCTGCAGGCTGGTCTCGCACTGACCTCCACCTCGCCAGGGCGCAGCTCCTGGAGGGCAGGGGTGATCGGCCAGGGTCCTCTGGGTCCCCTGCCATGGGATGCAGGGACTCAGGCAGCCTTGGGTAGTAGTGCCAAGTCCCCAAGTGGCCTGACCCTGGCACAAGGAGTCCAGGTGGAGATAAGGGGTGATGCTGGCACCCACAAGGGAGATAGCAGGTTCCTGCCAATCTGCCAGCCTGCAGACTCTTCCCAGGGAGAGGGGAGGGGGACGCGGGGAGCGAGAACAATAATAAATACAGACTGTGAACTGCTGCATCCGCTGGGGCTGGGGGAGGGGAGGAGGAAGTGCACCCGGGTAGAGGGCGGGCCACCTTTCTGAGAGCCTGGCAGCATGCCCGTCTGGATGGGCTCCAGGGGAGGCCTCTCCCTGGGAAGGGGGCTCTTTGCAGCCCCCTGGGGGATGGGGAGCCTGTCCTGCAAACCTGACTCTATCTCAGGAGCCTCTGAGTCTTCCAAATTCTGGATATATCCTCCCCCCAGCATTTCCTTGAAATCTTTTCCAAAAACATCTATTTCTCATATTTGCCCCGCCCCTCTGGGTCTGTCTCTTATACACATCTGGCAGGCAAGATGTTGGGGGTGTGGGAGGCTCTCCTGGCCTTGCCTGGGGCTGGAGCCTGCCCTAAGGTGCATGGGTGAGCATCTCCTTGTGCTGTAGCTGCCTGGATCTCCTCAAGTCACTAGGAGGAGCTCTTTGTGATGAGAAGAGAGGGGTCCCTGACCCGCGGCCAGCCTCCCNGACAGGTGTAAGTAGGAACCAGCTCACAAGGGCCTGGGAGAGGCCAGAGGACAATCTTGGCCACAGAGGTTTCTCCCAGGGATGGGCAGTAGTCACGGAAGTCCACTGGCCGTGGGGAGAGCCTCCTTAGGAGGAACTCGGGGGTCCCACACTGCTGGCTGGCAAGGGAGGGAAACCCACAGGCTGGTCTGGAGGCAAGTCCCCAGGAGTGGCACCAGCAGAGGGCGCTCAGGGCCTGGCTGAGCTGATCACACTGGTCACAACTAGCGCGGCCAGGACCTGAAGCCTGGTGGGAAGAGGAGGGCTCGGGGCAATTCGGACCTTTGTCCACACAGACCATTAAGATGGGAGACAAGAAGCAATGGGGCGGCTCTTCCCCCCTGCCCCAAGCCAGCAAAATTTTGGGCACCAGGATAAGTGGCCTGGCATTTGAGTTCAAGCTCAGCCACTCTTAAGTGTGACTTTGACCCGTCCATTCCTCTTTCCAAGGAGGGCTCAGAGTGGGAAAGCAACTTGCCCAGGGTCATACAGCCCGGCAGGGCTGGGATGTGAGCATGGCTCTCTCATGGTGCCCATCCTGGCATCCATACCCTCACTAACACCCACGAAGCCCAAAGGCCTTAATCATAGGAGCCTTCCAGAGCAACCTGGGGACATGACAAGGAGGAGAGTCAAAGGGTCTCAATTAAGCTTGAGTATTGGCTGGGACAGTGCCCCACCCTGCCCCGTACACACACGCGCACACACACATGCACACACACACACACATACACACACACACACATGCTGTGGGAGAGGGAAAGAACCAGGTTTAATTAGGTCACCTCCAGCTGCTCCCGCAGCTTTGGCACTGATGTATTTTAAGGAGTGTCTGAGAGGCTGGGAGAGGGCAGGGGCATTGGGGAAGAGCCAGCTTCTCCCTGGTGGGCTTGAGGCTGTCTCCTCGCCCTCCTCAGGCCCATCCTGGGTAAGCCCTCAAAGTCCGGAAAGCCCTTCCACCACCACCCCATGTTCCCTGTCCTTCCTCCTAAGTCATCGGACCCACGCCTCCCACTGTCTGCTCCTTCTCGGTGGGGGCTTGGGCTGGGATGCTTTTATGGAGGGAGTTGTTTTTAAGCTTGCCGTAGTTGGCAAGTGACTCACCCAAGGTCACGGTCTGAGTCAGCACAAAGCCAGGAATAGAACCCCAAGCCCCGTTCTTCCTTCTGCAGGGGCGGCGGGAGCTTGCAGGGACCCGCGGGTCCTCCCTCCCTCCCTCCTGCCTGAGGCCTCTGTCCCGCCCTCCCCCCAAACATCTCCAGGGCGCTAAAGTGCGGGCCCCAACTGGCTGTGTGACCCCAGCAAGACTCTTCACCTCCCTGGGCCTCAGTTTACTCCTCTGAAGAGCGGGGTTATAATGATAATTACCTTGTAGGGCTGTTGTGAGGAAAAAATGAGAAAAGGGGGCAAAGGGCTTGCATACCTCTTAGCATGTGGTTACTAATCCATCGATGGTGGCTGTGATCTTGCGGTGACCAACCACTCTGTGTTCTGCTTGCCTGTCACTTCCCCCCAGACCCGGGCTCTCTCAAGGCAGGGCTGTCTCTTCTCCTGTTTGTTGTCCCAGTGCCTGGCAATCACACTCAGTTACACGTGTGTTTTTGACAACCTCAGAGGAGAGGTGGAGTGACCCCCGTGCGTCATCAGGATCAATGATGATTCATGTAGCCAAGGAGAAAATTGAGGCCCAGAGAAGGGCAGGTGCTTGCCCTAGGTCTCACAGCACCGGGTGGTTGAGCCAGCTTCGTTTCCCTGACCTGCCCAAAAGGAAAGGGATTCACAGGGTCAACAGAAGACTCTGACAGCCATCTCCTGCCCAGTTCTTTCGGGGGAGTGGATAATTGGAGGAGCGCCAACACCAGGCTGATGGTCGCCTGCTGATGTGGCTGAATCACCATTCACAGCCCCATGACGCTGTATCAGGACCTTGCCTAGGGTTATCTCTGAACAGCTCTGATGTTTTATTTTTACCTCCCCTGGCCTTTTGTCTGCAGAATTACTGGGGCTTGATCTTCATGCAGGGAAATGAAGAGGAGCTTGGCTGGCAGGGTCAGAACCAAAATACTCTCAGGGGCACCACTGACACAGCTCCTTGGCTCCTCTCGGAACCTGGACAGGGGGACTATGATTCACGATATTTGACAGATGGGTAAACCGAGTCTCTGGAGAAGGAAATGGACAGAGAATTCCATGGAGAATTCCATGGACAGAGGAGCTTGGCAGGTTACAGTCCATGGAGTCACAAGAGTCGGACACGACTTAGTAAACCACCACCAGAGCGAGTCTGAAAGAGGAAGTGTTGAGATTTCCCTGATGGTCCAGTGGCTAAAACTCCAGGCTCCCAGTGCAGGGTGCTCAGGGTTCAACCCCTGGTCAGGGAACTGGATCCACATGTTGCAATTAAAGATCCCACATACCACAACTAAGATCTGGTACAGCCAAATATCTAAATAAATACATATATTGTTTTAAGGGAGGGTCACCCTGCTAGGACACTCTAGAGCCAGGAGTCAATCCTGGGTCATCTGGGACTCAGGGTGTCCTCTTACCCTCCAGCTGCTAGTTCTGAAGGGCATCATTCCAGGCCAGGGACGGTCCCAGGCAGGCATACCAAATCCCTTGGGGGTCAGGCTCTGGCTCTGTTTGAGTTGAACCAAATGTTCTACGAACACATCTAGTTCTCTGCTCTCAGTTATTTCCCCTTTGCTTTCTCAGGGAAAATTCTTCTGGGAACTTATCCTCAGAGGAAGACACCATTTGCTTTCAGACAAATCTGGCCTCTGTCACTTACCTGCTGTGTGACCTTGGGCAAGTCACTTAACTTCTCTGAGCTTCAGCTTCCTCATTTGTAAAACGGACACAATTGTAATTTCAACATTTTGTGGCAACTGGGAGATTTAAAAATGGAAAATAATTTCTGTAAAGACTCTGTGAGTTTCCCTGGCAGTCCAGTGGTTACGACTTCACCTTCCACTGCAGGGGGAGCTGTTCTATTCCTGGTCAGTGAGCTAAAATCCCATATGAATGGTGGCCACAAAATCAAAACATAAAACAGAAGCAGTATTGTAACAAATTCAATAAAGACTTAAAAAGGACTTTTTTGTAAAGACTGTATATAGCATTCAGATGATCAAAGCCCTGTCTTCCCTTGCCCCCTTCTGCAGCAACATTCCGGAGAAAGAATCTGTGCTGGAGGCTGGCTCTGCATCCCTTTGTTTGGCTCTCTCTAGTTTCCCAGGCTACCCTGCACTGTGCAGCTTCTTCAAGTCCAGGGCTCTGGCATGGATCAGAGAGGCAAAGACTCTGTCCAAGGTCACACAGCAAGTTGGTAGCAATACAAGGACTGAACCCAGGACCCCTGACTCCCCACTTCAGGGCTCCAGAGTCAGATTGCCCTGGTTCAAGCTCTGGCTCAGACATTAATTGCTGTGTGGCCCTGAGTGAGTGAGAGCCTCCCTGAGCCTCAGTTTTCTCACCTGCAAAATGGGGTCATAATAGCAAAAGCCATAAAGTACTGACACAGGAACTAAATGAAAGGAGAAACTGTGAGGGGCAGGGCAGGGACCCAGTGGGTGGGCGAGTCCTTGGGGAAACAGGAGAGGTGAGAATAAAGGGTGGGTTTGGCGCCAGGGTCTCTCCTTTCACCCACTCCCTCTCCGCCCCCAACCCGTGCTCACCTTAGCCACCCTGCCTGGGAGGAGCCCCCTCTCATCTAGCACCTACTCAGTGCTTCCCACACTCCATCCCATGTCATCCTCACTGATGCCCTTGGAGAAGGGACTCTCGTAATCTTCATTTTCCAGCAGAGGAAGGAGGGAGGGGAGATCCCAGCCCCAACTCCTTCCCGAAGGCCAACTCCCACCTTCTCCCAGGGTGGGTGGGGTGATGGATGGGGAGTGGGAAGGCATACATGTTCTATCGCAGCTGTTTTCCCGTCTCCCTCCCCTTCCCCTCTGCTGCCTGGCCCACTGCGGGAGGGGAAGGAGGAGGCTGCCCTCCACCCCTACCTTGGATAGGGCCCCTTACCCCTCCCCACTGCCCACGTCACATGGAATCTGAGAGCCGGGCTCATTCAGTCCTGGGTCCAGAGGCCTGGCTGGCCGGAGCAGGGCCCAGCGCAGCTGCATCTCCCTGGCAACAGCTGTGGACTGCCTCAGCCCCTCCCCTCCACCCCCGGCGACCTCCCAGCACAGGCTGTCACTGCCAAGCACAATACCAGGCCTGGGAAAACCGTGCAGTGGGCAGCCCAGGACCGCCTTGCTTCCTGGAGAAAGGGAGGCTGAGTTTCTCTCCCTGCCACCTGCCACCCTCACCAGGTAGGGTAGGGGGCACCCAGGAGTGCACACCAGGGCATCTCTTGCTTTTCTGCTGTCATCCTGGGTAGCTTTGCTCCCTGCCTTCCTTTTCCCTAACAGCGTTATTGAGGTATCGTTCCCACACTATATAATTTATCTGTTTATGATGGACAAGTCAGTGGCTTTTAGTGTATTTATAGAGCTATGCAACCTCACTATAGTCAACTTGAGGACATTTTCATCACCCCCTAAAAGAAACTCTGTACCCATTAGATGTCACTCCTCATTTTCCTTCACCCTTCCCAACCCCTAGAACCACTAATCTTCCCATCTCCATGGGTTTGCCACTTCTGAACATTTCACATACGTGGAATCAGGTAACATGCCATCTTCTGTGACTGGCTTCTTCCACCTAGCAGCGTGACCTCAAGGTTCAAGGTTTCAAGTCCGGCTGTCGTAGAGCTCTATCAAAACTTCACTTCTTTTTATGGCTGAATCATGTTCTATTTCATGGTGAACCACATAAAGACATAAACCACATGTTCATCTGTTTATCTGGGGATGGGCCTTTGGGTTCTTTCCACTTTGGGGCTTTTGTGAATAATGCTGCTGTGCACATTCATGGGCAAGGTTTTGTGTGATTGCTTTTCTTCTTGAAGCTTCAGTTTTCTTCACTAAAATGGGGACAAGGGAATTCCCTGGAGGTCCAGTGGTTAGGACTCTGCTCTTTCATGGCCAAGGGGGCAGGTTCAATACCCGGCTTTTAAAAGTTAATTGATTAGTGTGTTGTTGTTCAGCCACTCAATCATGTCAGACTCTTTGCGACCCCATGGACTACAGGATGCCAGGCTCCCCTGTCCATCACCATCTCCCTGAGCTTGCTCAAACTCATGTCCATTGAGTTAGTGATGTCATCCAACCATCTCATCCCCTGTCGTCCCCTTCTCCTCCTGCCTTCAATCTTTTCCAGCATCAGGGTCTTTCCCAATGAGATGACTCTTCACATCAGGTGGCCAAAGTATTGGAGCTTTTGCTTCAGCATCAGTCCTTTCAATGAATATTCAGGGTTGATTTAATTAATTCAATTAGTTAACTAAATGGGGATAACAATGCTAAACCTGGTCCCTGCCTGCCTCAAGTGGGCACAGAGAGAAAAACCGCAGCTCAGCGTGAGGGACCCTGAGGGGCAATTCTGACCCTCTGCCCACCTCCCCACGCCCCCACAGCAGCTTTTTCTGGCTGGATGGGATGTGCTGGGGGCCTGCTGAGGGGGAGGGACACTGAATCTCCACCCCCAGGGATGGCAGAGCCAGCTTATCACCTTGACCCAGAAAAGTCCCACCTGCTGTAGGACATTGAACAGTGGCCAGGAGACCTGCCAGGGAGTTGAATGGCGGTGACTCCTCAGCTATTCCAGTCCATGCAGAGCTCTGGAGTCCGAAGGCGTCTTAAACTCTTCCCTGGAAACTACGGGTTTGCAGGGGGCAGGGCAGAGATGGAGGTCAGAAATAGACTTAGCTCAGAGGTTCACCTCTGGTCCCAGGGTGGCGGGGGGAGTGAAGGAATGGGGGTGAGAGGTGGAGAGCCTGTCACCCTCACCCCTATATGTCATGGGCCATGGGCAACTCTTTGCATCCCTACTTAGTCAAGCCTCACCACAGCCCATGAGGGAGTGAGGCAGGGTTTCTCAGCTCCACTGTACAGGTGAGGAAGCGGTTGCTGTTCACTCACTCAGTCGTGTCCTGCTCTTTGCAACCCCATGGACTGCAGCACGCCAGTCCTCCCTTTCCCTCACCGTCTCCTGGAGTTCACCCAAGTTCATGTCCATCACGTCGGTGATGCCATCCAACCATCTCATCCTCTGCTGCCCCCTTCTCCTGCCCTCAATCTTTCCCAGCATCAGGTCTTTTCCAGTGAGTCGGCTCTTTGCATCAGGTGGCCAAAGTATTGGAGCTTCAGCTTTAGCATCAGTCCTACCCAAGAGTTCTCAGGGTTGATTTCCTTTAGGATTAACTGGTTTGATCTTGCAGTCCAGGGGACTCTCAAGAGGAAGCTGAGGCTGGTGGAAGTGCTACCCAAGCCAACAGCTAACATGCAGTGAAACTGGAGCTCTCTTGGTCCAGGCGTCCTGCTGGCCCCACTGTGGCAGGCCACCCACTCCAGGCTCAACAAATAGTCTAGCATCTCTTGGAGCCCTGGAGTTTCTGATCCCAGGGGACCTGGAGGGTGAGTGGGTGCACAGATGGGATAACTACATTCTCTTCCTCCACAGAGAAAAATACAGGATGAAGGACTTCTCTGGTGGTAGAGTGGTTAACAATCAGCCTTCCAATGCAAGAGAGACGCAGGTTTGATCCCTGATCTGGCAACTAAAATCCCACACACTCAGGGCAACTAACCTTGATTGCCCAACGAAAGATCCTACATGCCCAGCTAAGACCCGATGCAGCCCCGCCCAAAATAAAAAGGATGACTTTTTTAAAAAAGTTTATCCAGGCCCTGAGCTGTTGTCAGGGGAACTTCTATTGATTAGCATTGATAATAGCAATTTATTGGGTATCTACACTAAATCATTGAAGCCATAGTCACTTTGCACGGTAAGCATTCTCAACTTTCTTTTACAGAGGAAGAAACTGGGGCTAAGGAAAAATCTCCAACATTACAAAGAGCTCACCATACCTCAGTCCTGTTCTAAGCACATAGAATGTCATCTAGTCCTCACGGTGACCTCTCTATGAAATAAGAACCAATGCTTTTCCCATTTTACAGAACAGGAAACCAAGTCAAAGGCTATGAGTGTCGACCAAGGCTGCACAGCCAATAGGTAGAGAAGGATTCAAACCCAGGTCATTGGGATCTGGAGCGCACACTCTCACCCTCCATGTTGCAACTGTTGAGTGGCTTGCTTGAGGTCACCAGGTTACAGGTGACAAAGCTGAGATTCAGACCCAGGTCTATAGATTGGAAACTGCTGGCAATTGTGCCAAACTGTGTTCCAGGTCATCGGCCACTTTATGCATCCCACCTCCTAGGCCCCCACGTTGAAGAACTGAACTACAAGCTGGAAGGACTTTGCGGTTAGTGTCAGTCAGCTCGGTCCACCATTAACAAAACACCACAGTCGAGGGGCTCCACGGAGACATTTAGTTCTTCCGGTTCTGGAGACTAGAGGCCCAAGTTCCGTGTGGCAGCATGGTCTGGTTCTGGGGAGTGTTCTCTTCCTAACTTGTAGACCACCCCCGCCCCTGCTAGGGCTTCCCAGGTGGCTCAGCAGTAAAGAACCCACCTGCCAACACGGGAGATGCAAGAGATGCAGGTTCGATCCCTGGGTCAGGAAGATCCCCTGGAGAAGGAAATGACTGACAACCCACTTCAGTATTCTTGCTTGGAGAATCCCATGGACAGAGGAGCCTGGCAGGCTACAGTCCATGGGGGGTCGCAAGAGTGGAACAGTAATGAAGCGACTTGGCACGCACGCACGCCCCCTGCTGGCTGTGTCCTCACAAGGCAGGAGTAGAGGAGGCAAGCTCTTGGGAAGGGGTGAGGAGGGAAGGGTCTCTCCTAAGGACACCAATCCCATAATGGGGGCCTCACCCTCCTGACCTCATGTAAATACTTTTTTATTTATTTGGCTGTGCCGGGTCTTAGTTGCAGCACTTGGGAATCTTTGGTTGTGGCATGCGAACTCCTAATTGCTGCACGTGGAATCTACTTCCCTGACGGAGGATCAAACTTGGGGCCCCTGCATTGGGAGCAAAGAGTCTTAGCCACTAGACCACCAGGAAAGTCCCCTTCCTTACCTCATCTAAACCCAGTTACCTCCCAAACGCCCCCATCTCCAAATACCATCACACTGAGGGCTTCGGATTTCAATAGGTGACTTTTAGGAGACCACAGTTCAGCCTGCAGCAAGGTTCTAAGACCCTTTTGTCTTTCTGGTGAGGACCCTGTGTCAGGGAGGGGCTGTGAGTGGCCTGAACTCACCGTTGGGAGCAGCAGGCAGGCCCAGCCCTCCAGACGTGTGTCCAGAAGCTGCCCACCCTGGACCACACTCACCTGTACCTCTCTCTTCCCCCTTCCAGACGGAGCCTGTGGCTGCTGAGGCCGCCGAGCAGGGCCAGGCCGGGCCCTGCCCGTCAGGACGCCCAAGCCCTTCACCGGCCCCTGCGCCTGGGAGCCCGCCCGGCTCTCCCGCTGGCCCCGCCATGACTTCGGAGCCTACGCCGCCCGCGGTCGTGCCCCCGCTGCACTCCCCCAAGTCCCCTGTCTGGCCCACCTTTCCCTTCCACAGGGAGGGCAGCAGGGTCTGGGAGCGGGGCAGTGTCTCATCTCGGGACCTGCCCAGTCCCCTGCCCACCAAACGGACTAGGACGTATTCAGCGTGAGTACCAGCCCCTCGCCCAGGCTCTGCTGATCTTTCCCAGGCCGGGGCTCCAGGTGGGGCTGTCCGGCCTCTTCCTCTGCCATCCCCTGCTGTCCTCACCCCAGGGCAGGGGAGCTGGGTAAGGACCTTCTAGTAACTACGAGCATTCATTCATTCAATCTACCAAGCTGTATGGAGCTCCTTCCCCAGGGGGTCCAGTGATAAAAAAGGCAACACCTCAGTCCATAAACTGCTTATAATACAGGGGGAGTTTGTCCACAGTTCACGACAGCTGGCAGGGTTGGGGGTGAGGACCCAGTGTCGGGCTTCAGGGAAGATGTCCTAGCTGGCCTTGGAAGATGTATCAGGAGAGGAGGGAAGCTGGGTGCTCCTGCTGGATGAAACAGCCTGGGCAAGAGCCGTGGCTCCTGGCTGACCTCTGGAGAGAGGTGGGCAGGCTGGACAGAGACCAACCCTGGGCCTTTGGAATTAGGTCACTCAGGGGGTGTCAAATTGAAGAGGAGGTTTGTGCCAGCCACCTGAGCTTCCCTGGTGACTTGAACAGTAAAGAATCTGCCTGCAGTGTGGGAGACCTGGATTCGATCCCTGGGTCGGGAAGATCCCTGGAGAAGGGAATGGCTACCCACTCCAGTATTCGTGCCTGGAGAATTCCAAGGACAGAGGAGCCTGGTGGGCTACAGTCCAGGGGTCACACAGTCGGATACTGCTGGGGACTAACACTGTCACTCGTGGGTGCCAAGCGGAGGCTGGTTTGGCTCGGCCAAAGGAGGGGTCTGATGGCAGGTGTGGATTGTCCCGTGTCCACACCAAGGCCAGGCGCAGAGCAGAGGCTTAATAAGTGATGCATGAAGGGCTGAATGACCAATGAGCGAATAGGACGGAGACTGCTGCTTCGGGAGAGAGTGAGCTCCCTGTTCTGGGAGGTATTCAAGCCTCAGCTGCACATTCTTCACTCAGCATTCTTGCAACAGGAATTCGCATCAGCCAGACCAGCCTCAGGTGGGGAGGGTCCTGTGTACAGAGAGGGGAACTGGCTGGCAGTCAGGCGACCCACTTGCTGGGCCACCCGGGAGAACCCGTTTTCCCTCTCTGGGCCTGTCTCCTTATTGTCCAGTGGGGTGATGAGAGGACTGAGCTAATCGCACGATAGGTGGTTTCTGCTCCGGGGAGGGTTTTCTAGGCAGGCTCTGCAGGCAGGGCGCAGGAGGGTTGTGGGGGGATGGGGGTCCAGGGAAGCAGGGGGTGGCGTGCTCAGGCCACATGTCCAATCCTCCTACCCTATCTTTAGGACAGCCCGTGCCTCGGCTGGCCCGGTGTTCAAGGGCGTCTGTAAGCAGTTCTCACGCTCACAGGGCCACGGCTTCATCACCCCCGAGAACGGGTCGGAGGACATCTTCGTGCACGTGTCTGAGTAAGTCCCTCCCAGCTCCCCGTTCTCGGCTGGGCCCTGCTACAGGGTCCCAGCAGTGCCTCCAAGATGCCTCCCTAGGCCTCTGCCCTCACTGGCTGAGGTCTGTGGTCCTGGCAGCTTTTTTTGCTCCTAGGGCCTTCAGGGGCAGGGGGGGAGGAGGACTGGGGCCAGGTGAAGGGGGAACCCCAGAAGCCCTGGGACCCACCGCCTGAGTCCTGGATCCTATTCCCACACCATGGGGGTTAGGAGGGCTGGCCTCCAGCCCCTCAGCCTGGAGGGAGGCTAGGAAAGGCGGGGTGGTTTTGGTCTAGACCCCAGACCTCATGCTAGGCGTGGCCTGCGGTGTCCCTGAGCTCTGAGCCTTGGGGACCTCCCTGAGTCCTCTCACACTCTTAACATTATAGCAGTGGTCCCCAACCTTTCTGGCACCAAGGACCAGTTTCGTGGAAGACAATTTTCCCATGGACTGGAGAGGGATGATGTCAGGATGATTCAAGCACATTGCGTTTACTCTGCGCTCTGCTTCTATTATTATTACATCAGCTCCACCTCAGATCATCCGGCATTAGATCCTGGAGGTTGGGGACCCCTGCTTTACAGCATTGAGAGGGGCGGTTTTGATTTCTCTTTTATGAGTCTGGTTCTGGCTCCACGGCCTAGGGAGACCCAGGGTGAGGCTGACCTCAGACCAGACCACAGGGGTTGTCCAGGGCCGAGACCTCTCCCGGGCTGACACCCCTCTCCCCGCCACCAGCATCGAGGGGGAGTACGTGCCGGTGGAAGGCGACGAGGTGACCTACAAGGTGTGCCCGATCCCGCCCAAGAACCAGAAGTTCCAAGCTGTGGAGGTGGTGCTCACCCAGCTGGCCCCACACACTCCCCACGAGACGTGGTCCGGCCAGGTTGTGGGCTCCTAGGCTGGGGGGCCCCCGTGCCAGCCGCCAAGGGAGGGAGGGAGCCACACAGGGTAGACGGGCCGCAGCCAGCCCTGCGCCCCACCGCGCTGGCCGAGCCAGTCCCCCGGGCGGCCTCGGGGCCATCTGTGTGTCTGTGCTGTGGACATGTGTGGGCCTCCATCCACCCCGTGACCCTTGTGTGAGCTGGACCGAGGCGGAGGCCACCAGACCTGCCTTTTCTGCTTATCTGCGCTCTCCTCCTGCCCCTCCCCGCCACATATGCACAGGACCCCCTTGCCCTCCTAACACCCGTCCCAGGGTCCACTGAGCCTCAGGGCCAGTGTCAGGCCTGGGGCTGGGTGTCAGGGCGTTGGTGGCCCTGCCCTACCAGCTTGCTCCCCTCGCCTCTGCCTCAGGCCTGGCCGGCGGGGTTGTGGGGGGGCCAGACTCTGCCTGTGCCACTCACACCTCCCGCTCTGGGGTGGGGTCTCCCCCTGGGACCTGGATCTCTTTCCCCCAGAAGCCAGGCCAGAGAGTGCTTTGGGGGAGCCCCCTGGCCTCTTGCAGGGGAAGAGGTGAAACCTGGAGGCAGACAGCCCCCCTCCCCCACTGCCAAGGCCCAGCCCCGGCTCCTTCCTCCTCTCCCCCCAGCACACTGGAGAGGCAGGAGGCAGTTTGGGGAGCTCCCGGCCAGCCCTTCCTCCGCAGCCTGGCAATGGCTGTGAACCCCTAACTGAGGCCACGTCCACTACCCTGGGCCGCGCTGAGCCTCGCCGCCTCCGCTCTCCTTGGAGCTAAGGGTCTTCAGTGGGGTGCGGGCATAGCTCCCCAGCCTGGACGGAGCCACCCCCTTTGCTCGGACTCACAAACCCCATGCCCACCCATCACAGCTGCGAGGACCCAGCGGTAGACACACACACACACCTCAGGCAGGGCCGGGCAGGGGCACCCACCAGAATAAGCCCTTAGCCTGGGAGACCACCAGCCCTGCAGGCCCCTTGCTGGGCCCTGTTCCCAAAGCCATGGGGCAGAGGCTCCCGCTGGCCCCCAACAGGCCAGTGGCCGAGGTGTGGTTCCCATCTTGTCCATCCCTTAAATGTGTGGCAGCCCTCTCCCCTTTGACCAGGACGGGTTTGTGTGCACTCTGGGGTAGCGGGTCCCCCACCACCACCACACTCCCTTCCAGAGAACACGTCACCCGATGGGGTAAAAAACGGGGTTCAAAGGAGGGTTTGCCAGGGAGTCACCCTTAGGAGACCCAGTCTGAGTAAAAGAGGGGCCCAAATGCCCACGACGGGGGGTCACGCTGTCTAGGAGGATCTGGCCCTGTGGCTATGTGTAGCCCATCCCTGTCCCGAGGCTGGAAGACCAGAGCTGTTAGGGTGCACTGGCCAGCCCCCCAAAACTCAGAATGGCCCCAGTTTGAGCTGGGCCCACTCAAGCAAGGCCCGAAGCCTTTCCCCTGAGGAACAGGCTCCCTGGCTTCCTCAGAGGAAGGTTTACTGGTGCAGGTTAACTCCTGGGAACCCCCAAGACACCCCCGCCCCCACCAGGAGTAGGCTCCCCCCTTTTAGGCACGAACCAGGAGGCAGACTGTGTTAACAGCAACCCTGGGCCGCCCCACTCGTGGCCCCACAGGGTCCAGTCAGACCTCCTGAGACCCCCACCAGCCTCCTGGGTCCCCCACCCTTCCTGACACTGGCAATAAACCCTCAACTGTGACTCAGCCTGGCCTAGAGCTGCCTGTCGATCGGGTCCCGGGGAAAGGGGCTGGGGGAGGACACCCCAGACAGCTCTTGCTTGGGGTTCAGTGGCCCACCCTCCTGGACTGCATCGCATCTGCTATGAGACCTGGGCCAAGTCCCTGCTACATGCGTCAGTCTCATCTGCAAAGTGGGGGGCCGGGACAGTGTCTGTGACTGGGGCCAATTAGCCACTCGGATATTAGCCATATCGCGCTCCACAGGGTTTAATATCCACGAGATAAAGTTCTCATGAATGTGCATGGTCCCCACTGCTCTGCACCCCATGGAGGGCAGGCAGGCAGGCAGGGCGGGCTCTATCTCGTACCAACATTCGCACACGCTTCCCGCGTAGACAGAGACCGGTTCTGCCAAGAGTCTGGGCAGCAGCTGCAGCCAGGGCCATCGGGTCGGGCTGCAGGATGGAAGCCAGGCCCACCAGGAGCTGACCGGCTGCGGGTGGCCGCCCTGACCCTGGGCCCGTAGAGCTGGGCCTTCAGTAGGTAACACGAGGCAGGGGTCCTGGGCCAGAGGAGGGGCCTGGCACCCCCAGCGCCAGGGCCAGGGGCTCTCTCGGCGTGGGCACAGCTCCCTGAAGTCCCGAGGGGCAGCTGTGGGCCCTGGTCACGCCTCGTGGGCCGTCTCTGGGAAGAAAAGCTCGCGGCATCGCTGCACCGTGTCCTGCGGCGACACCACGCTGTGGCCGACCGTCCGGGGGTCGGTGTAGATCTCAAAGTCGTTCCCGCCCTGCACACGGAGGAAGGGCGGTAAAGGCATGTGTACACGCGTGGTGCCTGGAGGAGGCTCCCAGGCTCAGCGCCCACCACCCACCCTGGCCTGGGGTCCCCTCCCCACACTAGCTCCTACACAGCTGCTCCTCCGGCCCACCCCAGAACCGCCAGGAGGCCCACCTTCTTCACCACGTGGGCCCTGACTTGCTCTGTGACACGGGGCAAGTGTCCAGCCAGCTCTGGGTCCCAGCCTTCCAATCTGTATAATGGAGCTGGTGAACACTGACTGCTTTCTGGGAGTTTCCCAGGAGGTGTGTCCCATTATCCCGTGTCCTGGCCCTGATCCGGGGGGCTAGGAGGACCTGGCCCGAGCCTGAGGCACACTTACAGGGCTAGTCTCGTTCCCAAAGAAATGGATAGTGTCGAAGGAGTCCTGGTCCAGGCTGTCCAGGCAGTAGCGCTTGTCCCAGCCCTCGGGGAAGACGTCAAAGCTGATCATGCCTCCTGCAGGGTGTGGGGAGGCGGGCAGACGAGGTGAGCAGAGGGGCGGCTCACGGGGCCTTCATTCGTTCATTCATTTCAACAATGCCTAAGTGCCTACTGAGCACCAGGCGCAGGGCACAGACAGGCTCAGGATCCTCACGGGGTTACGATCCAGGTGGGAGGAGGGGCAGGAAGTGACCAGACCACCTCTCAGCTCATGTAAGTCAATGGCAGGGGTCAGGGGTGGAGGGGTAGGGAAGCTGCCCAGCTGGTGTGTTCTGGGGACAGCTCTCTAAGAAAGTGACACTGAGCTGAGACCTCAGCCAGAGTGGCAGCTGCCTGGGAGCCATATGATCCTCAGGGCAGAGAAGGCGTGTGCAGGGCCTGGATTTCATTGAAGTCAGAGGGAGCCTCGGAAGGGCTCTAAGCAGGGGTGTGACAGGGGCTGTTTGTCCACAAGGCTCCCTCCGGCCACTGTAGGGGGAAGTGGCGGTGAGGGTTGCCTGGGTTTAGGGGCAGCTTTGGGGGCTAGGGTCCCTGCCTGTGTTGGCTTAGCCTGCCCTTGATGCACCTGGGGGACTGGGAAGGGTTTCTGAAGATGCTCGGGATGCAGCCTGGCCTTGGCAGTGAGGCCCTGCGTGGCAGACCTCTCAGGCCCTCCGTGGGGTGGACATACCACGGGAGAATCTCAGTCCTTTGCCGGCAAACTCGGTTTTCAGGGCTTCCACGAACTTCTCCCGGATCTTCTCCTTCTGCAGAAGGGGAGGGAGCAGACTGAGGTTTAGGGGGCCACGTGTGCTGGGCCCTGGGCTGGGCAGACAGTGCCTGTGAGTTCACTGAGCCTGCCAGGTGGAGGTCATGACCCCCACTTTACAGATGTGGAAGCTGAGGCTCAGAGAAGGCCGACGCCTTGCTCAGGGTCACCCAGCCTCAGAGGCAGGGCCAGAAGTCCTGAAAGTAAATTCAGTGCCAGGTGTGCTAGCGGAATTCGGGCAAGGCCTGCAGGAGGCCTTGGAGCAGAGACTCGAGGAGGAAGGCTGCAGGGATGGGACAGTCTGAGTCCCGAGTCACAGTGTCCACCTCAGGGCGGGGCTCAGCCCCGTCAGCTCTGCCCAGCCCAGCCACAGCTCAGAGTGTGAAGAGCCAAGAGCATGCAGAGACCCGTAAGTAATTGGCAGTGGTGGTTTAGCTGCTAAGTCGTGTCCGACTCTTTACGACCCCATGGGCTGTAGCCCACCAGGTTCTTCTGTCCATGGGATCCTCCGGGCAAGAATACTGGAGTGGGTTGCCATTCCCTTCTCCAAGTCAAAGCTGATCATGCCTCCTGCAGGGTGTGGGGAGGCGGGCAGACGAGGTGAGCAGAGGGGCGGCTCACGGGGCCTTCATTCGTTCATTCATTTCAACAATGCCTAAGTGCCTACTGAGCACCAGGCGCAGGGCACAGACAGGCTCAGGATCCTCACGGGGTTACGATCCAGGTGGGAGGAGGGGCAGGAAGTGACCAGACCACCTCTCAGCTCATGTAAGTCAATGGCAGGGGTCAGGGGTGGAGGGGTAGGGAAGCTGCCCAGCTGGTGTGTTCTGGGGACAGCTCTCTAAGAAAGTGACACTGAGCTGAGACCTCAGCCAGAGTGGCAGCTGCCTGGGAGCCATATGATCCTCAGGGCAGAGAAGGCGTGTGCAGGGCCTGGATTTCATTGAAGTCAGAGGGAGCCTCGGAAGGGCTCTAAGCAGGGGTGTGACAGGGGCTGTTTGTCCACAAGGCTCCCTCCGGCCACTGTAGGGGGAAGTGGCGGTGAGGGTTGCCTGGGTTTAGGGGCAGCTTTGGGGGCTAGGGTCCCTGCCTGTGTTGGCTTAGCCTGCCCTTGATGCACCTGGGGGACTGGGAAGGGTTTCTGAAGATGCTCGGGATGCAGCCTGGCCTTGGCAGTGAGGCCCTGCGTGGCAGACCTCTCAGGCCCTCCGTGGGGTGGACATACCACGGGAGAATCTCAGTCCTTTGCCGGCAAACTCGGTTTTCAGGGCTTCCACGAACTTCTCCCGGATCTTCTCCTTCTGCAGAAGGGGAGGGAGCAGACTGAGGTTTAGGGGGCCACGTGTGCTGGGCCCTGGGCTGGGCAGACAGTGCCTGTGAGTTCACTGAGCCTGCCAGGTGGAGGTCATGACCCCCACTTTACAGATGTGGAAGCTGAGGCTCAGAGAAGGCCGACGCCTTGCTCAGGGTCACCCAGCCTCAGAGGCAGGGCCAGAAGTCCTGAAAGTAAATTCAGTGCCAGGTGTGCTAGCGGAATTCGGGCAAGGCCTGCAGGAGGCCTTGGAGCAGAGACTCGAGGAGGAAGGCTGCAGGGATGGGACAGTCTGAGTCCCGAGTCACAGTGTCCACCTCAGGGCGGGGCTCAGCCCCGTCAGCTCTGCCCAGCCCAGCCACAGCTCAGAGTGTGAAGAGCCAAGAGCATGCAGAGACCCGTAAGTAATTGGCAGTGGTGGTTTAGCTGCTAAGTCGTGTCCGACTCTTTACGACCCCATGGGCTGTAGCCCACCAGGTTCTTCTGTCCATGGGATCCTCCGGGCAAGAATACTGGAGTGGGTTGCCATTCCCTTCTCCAGGGGATCTTCCTGACCCAGGGATCGAACCCAGGTCTCTCGCATTGCAGGCAGAATCTTTACCAGCTTAGCTATGTGGGAAGTGGCACCAGGCAAAGAAGTCAGCAGGAGGCGGGGACGATCACAGCACCCACCACGTAGCAATGTGCCTTCATTGAGCACCTTCCACATGTTCCCGGCTCCTACCCCTCTGGGTGGGACCTTGGAAGTCTGCAGCATATCTATGGACACCAAGAAGGGGACACTCACTCACCAGCCCAGGGGTTCCCCAGCCTGGCCTTGCTGGGCCACAGAGGGGAACAGCCACACTGGGCCTGGAGGGGAGCATCTTAGCTGCCGAGCTGATGGGGGCCATGGTCGCGAGAGCAGACGGCAGGCTCGCTGTGGCCGAGGCACCAAGGTGGGCAGCCCCCATCTAGTCACTTTGAAAGATCAGCAGGATGATCAGCCCACAGAGGGCCTGGAAGCCAGGCTGGGGAGCTTGGGCACATCCCAGGGGACCAAGAGCTGCTGAGGATTTCAGAGCACGGGGGTTAAGGTGCCCAGTCCTGCACTGTAGTCAGTCAGTGACGGGTAGGACTAGAGACAGGCGGCGGCCAGCAGTCTGGAGCCTGGAAATGTGGTCCAGGGAGCACATGAGAGATAAAGGCAGGCTGCCCAGGTCCCAGGCCCAGCCGCTGTGCCTCCTGGCTATGACTCTGAGTGGATTTCCTGGGCTTAAAGATAAGAGGTGTACTGAATGAACCCTGACATACTCTCATGGGAACAGAGATGAAGGATTAACCTTCCCAGAAAGCCTTGGCTTCCCAGGGAGGCCAGCATCTGTCAGAGGCCACTCTGTGGGTCCAGTGTTAGCGCTAAGGGTGCCCCAGACTCAGAATAAATGGTCCAGAGCAGCGGCACTGTCTGTCTCCAGAGAACCAGGCTGGTCACCGGACAGCCCCACGTGCCAAGTCCAGCCTTAGCAGAGACCAGCACGGTGTCCTCAGGCTGGTTCACATGCTCTCTGGCCTCAATGTCCTCAGACCCTGTCCTCTGAGGTGGCTGAAGGAAGGTAAAACATTAGTATTAGATCTGTGCTGGTGAACTGCACACAGATCAGAAGGTTCATGTCTCTCTCCAGTATCAGAAGAGGGCAGAACAAGACCCAAAATATAAGAGAAGACCCTGAGGGCTGTGGGAAGAGTCAGCGTGTTCCACCTCATGAGATGGGAACTGTGATCATTCCCACTTTACAGGTGAGAAAACAGAGGCACGCAGCAGAGAAGCCCCTTTTCCAGGTTGCTGGGCAAGTCGGAGGTGGAGCTGGAATGGGTAACCTGGGTGGTCCGAGAAAGGGCCACCTCTCCATATGTGTGTGGGAGGAGGTTCTTGGCCAGTGGTCAATCACCCACTCCAACAAGGAAGTCTCCATGCCCGGGGGCATTGCCTGTGGGCCTTGGGGCCCAGGCGGGAATGGGGATGAGCTGGATAAGCTGGGAGTTGTCACCAAGTCCCACACAGCCTCTGGGAAACATCAGAAGGAAGCAAGCAGAAGGCCAAGTTCAAATCTCTGGGCTGCAACTCATTCCCTACATAACCTTGGGCAAGTCACTTTTTTCTCTGAGCCTCAATTTCCTCATTCATAAAATGGGGATAACATCATCTATTTCACTCAAAAAGTATGTCTCGAGCACTTCTGTCAGGCTTATGCTGGGGCCATGGATCTAGCCGGCAACAGCCACAGAAACCCCAGCCCTTAAGGAGCTTACAGCTTTAGTGAAGGAGACAGATAATCAAGATGTAAAAACAGGTGAGGCACTGGATTAGCGGGTGCTGAAGGCTGCCTGGGAAGAAAGAAAACTTGAAAGAGGAGGAAGTACGAGGAGGCGCTGGGTTCTGTGCCATGCTTAGGGAAGGTGATACTGGGAAGGTGACACAGAGGTGACACTTGAGCAGATGTGCCGGAGGTGAGAAGACACAGCCCTGAAGCAGGAGACAGTCTGCTGTCTGTAGAATGAGCAGGGCGGGCATGGCTACAGCAGAGACAGCAAAGCGGGGAGCAGAAGGCCAGGCCAGGGCACCTCCCTGGCGGTCCAGCGGCTGAGAACGTGCCTTGCAATGCAGGGGATGGGGGTGCCACCCCTATTCAGGGAACTAGATCCCACAGGTTGCAAGGAAGACCCGAGGCAGCCAATAAACAGAGTTTAAAAAGGGCAGCCAGGGGGAAGGTCAGAGACGGCTGATATGAAAAGGCCTGGGGGACGGCCTCCACCCCTGAGAGCGGAGGGCAGGGAGTGATGAGCAACATCCAAGTCAAGGTCAGCGGGGGCAGTGCACCCAAAGGTGACAGGGCCCTTGGTGTGTTCCCAAGACAGACGCACAGGGAGAGGGTGTCTGAGCCAGGCAGACCCCTCAGGGCTCCAGAGACCACGGGAGGTTGGCTGGGGGCCCAGGGAAGGACTGTCAGTCAGGGTAGCCAGATGTGCTCCAGAAGGTTCTCAGCAGCGCTGCTGGAGAACAGGTGGGCAGGGTGCAGAGGCACACACAGGGGTGAAGGGGTTTTTTTTTTGAGACCAACTCGGGAGGCTGAAACCCCAGGAATTACTGTTGAGCTCTGTGGGGTGGGAAGGTGGAAGAGATGCCCCAGGTGTTGGCTCAGGTGAGCTGGCGGCTGGTGGTCCTGGTCGCCAAGGGCGGTCACTGAGCCAGCAGTGCTGGGAAGACAGAAGTGCCCACAACCACGGCACAGAGCGGGTGTCCAAAAGCGTACCGGCCGAATCAGAACGGCCTGCCACCACCGATCCTTTTCACGGATGAGAAAATAAAGGCTCAGAGAGGCCAAGTGACTGAGGTCCTAGAGACTAAGGCTGACAGTGGGTGGTGGCACCTTGTCTAGTTCCGAGAACTCGATTCGCTCCTCCAGGGTGCAGCTCCGGCCGATGGGCGAGATGTTCAGCATGCCGTTCCGGAACTCGATGAAGGTCCCACTGGGGGCGAGGGGGCAGGTGGAGGGGCGGGGAGGCGGAGCCAGAGAGAAGAAGGACCCTGAATTCAAATCCAGTTCCCCCGGGACTTCACCAGGGACATGCATCCACCCCTGGACAAGTCAGAGCCCATCTGCGAGAGCCCATGCCCACCACTCCCATCCGGGGAGGCTGCCCAGGAGGGGCGGGGCCTCACCGCTTCTTGGGCAGTCTGAGCAGGGCCATGTAGCGGAGGCAGAAGTTGATCAAGTCCTGCAGCAGCTCTTCCCCCAGGTGGTTCTGGATGGTCTGGGCAAGGGACACAGGGCTCTGAGGGTGGCGGGCACGGCGCCCCTCCCCCCCAGGACAGAAGGCACCCAGGGACTGTTCCACAGTGGAAAAGTGTCCCAAGACCCAGGGGGAGAGGCAGGGCACTGACCTGCTTGGAGAGCAGCCGTCCATGCTTATACTGCACCGTCCCGTTCTCAGCAAACACATAATCAAACTTCTCGATAACTTCAGGTCCACGTAGAGGCCAGGGGGAAAGACAGAGTGTGAGACCAGATATCCAGAGCCAAGGAGAGAGGTGAAACCCACACTCCTTGGTCTGGCATTCAAAGCACCCTCGTTCCATCCCCAACCTGCTTTTCCAGCCTCCTCGCCTTTGCAACTTGTTTTTCCAAACATCCACACAAGCCCGTCAAAGCCCTGGGCCTTCCCTCCTGCAGCTCCTTCTGCCTGGGATGCCCACCCCCCTCACTTTTCCTCCAAGCTCTAGTTCCCTTCTCTGGAAGTCCCCCAGGACTTCCCGGCAGAGGACATCATTTCTGCCCTGCACTCCCACAGGCCCTTGGCACAGGAACTTCCCTTCTGTTTTACAACTTCCATCACTGGGCCATCGAGGCTGGCTGCACGGGGGAAGTTTTTGACTCTGACTGCCACCAAGAAGTGGCTAGAGCACAGCCAGGAGGCTGCTGCGGGGTCAGGTAGGGGGAGAGCACCCGGACGATGGTGGGGTGATGGAGACACAGATACAGGAGATCTGGATGCGGGGAGACATTTTTAGACTTGTTGATAAAATAGACAAGGGGTTGGGGAAAGGGGGCTTTCCTAATGGCTCAGATGGTAAAGAATTCACCTGCAATGCAGCAAACCCAGGTTCGATGCCTGGGTCGGGAAGATGACCTAAAGAAGGAAATGGCAACCTACTCCAGTATGGTCACCTAGAGAATTCTATGGATAGAGGAGCCAGGCGGGCTACAGTCCATGGGGTCATAAAGAGTAGGATAGAACTGAACAACACTTTCACCCCTGGGGAAAAGTCTCTAGGTCCACAGAACTGCCAGGATGACTTTAGAATCCTCCTCTGTTAAATGAGATTATCATACCCACCCTAAAGCTGATAGTTGCAAGGATTAAATGAAAGGAAGTTAATACAAGGTCATTTTCAACCTGTGGTAGCCCACTTTAAAGATGAGGAAATCAAGACTCAGCAGGGAGAACTGAGAAAGGAGACTATGTAAGGGCTGGATTCTGTCTGCTTGGTTCCCTGCTGTTTCTCCAAGGTCAGCACAGCGCCTGGCATATAGTAAGTGTTGAGGTATCAGTCACTCAGTTGTCTGACTTTTTGTGACCCCATGGACTGCAGCCTGCCAGGATCCTCTGTCCATGGAATTCTCCAGGCAAGAATACCATTCCCTTCCCCAGCGGATCTTCCTGACCCAGGGATTGAACCCAGGTCTCCCACGGGCAGATTCTTTATCATCTGAGCCACCAGGGAGGCCTGACACATAGTAGGTGTTGACCAAATATTTGTTAAATCCCCGGAGTAAACACCTGCCTATTCACTCTGCTTCCTTTGCCCCACAGAAGCAGGACTGGGTCTTTGAAGGCACATTGCTCCAGGGGTCTCCCAAACTCCCCACACCCTCCACCCCCACCACCCAACTGTGGAATTGGTTCTGGCCTTTCTTCTTACCTTCATCCCCCTCTCCCAGCTGCTCGGCAATTTTCGAGTAGTCAGAGCCGCCCACCACACCGATCTGCACCCTACTTCGCAACTTCTGCAGGAAGGCAGCCACCTCTGAGTCGATTTTCTGCAGGGGGCAGGGAAGCACAGGCTCCATCGGCATGCCTGGGCCCTCCACCCAGCCCTCACTCAGGGCTCAGAGTCCTGGGAGCCCATGTTCCACCCAGATCTGGGGCCAGTCAGGGTTTAGAACCCAGATCTCCAAATTAGAAGCACTTGGGTTCAAGCTCTGGCTCAAGTTCCTCAATAGCAGGATGACCTGAGCAAATAACTTTGCCTTTGCCTCAGTTGTCCCATCTATAAAATGGGGATCACAGCAGAACCTGGAGAGGGTCACTGTTAAGGATTAAATGAGACAGTGCTTGGAAAAACAACTAGCAACTGGCTTCCCTGGTGGCTCAGTGGCAGAGGATCTGCCTGCCAACGCAGGAGACAGAGGTTCATTCCCTGATCGGGGAATATCCTACATGCCATGGAGCAACTAAGCCCGTGAGCCACAACTACTGAGCCTGTGCTCTAGGGCCAGAGACATGCAACTACTGAAGCCCAAGAGCCTGTGTTCCACAACAAGAGAAGGCCCCGCAATGAGAAGCCCAAGCGCCTGCAAGGAAGAGTAGCCCCTGCTGTCTGCATCTAGAGAAAGCCCTCACTCACAGCAACGAAGGCCCAGCACAGCAAAACTAAATAAATAAACAAAACAAAACAAAAACAACTCGTGACTAATCACTTGAAAAGATGTCCTCCCAAGGAAATGTAAACTAATGAGTTTCAGTCCTCCTTACTCAAAGCTGACACTATCTAGGGTGGACATAGGAAAAACGCACTCAGATGTTGCTGGTCAGAGTGTAAATTGGTATAGCCACTTGGAGGGTAATCTGGCAAGATCTAGCAAAACTTTACATGCCAGGACTCGTCACCCAGAATTCCCTGGGTGTATATGTTCACTGGGATGGTTTATAACAGTGAAAAACTGCAAATAAGCTAATCAATTGGAGAATGGCACACAGCTGCTCTGAAATTCTATACTGTGCTTGCACAGAATAAGGCAGGACTGTGTTCTCAACATGAGAGAGCACCAAAACACGCTGTTAACGGTTAAAAGCAAGTTGCAGGAACTTCCCTGGTGGTCCAGGGGGTAAGACACCGAGCTCCCAATGCAGGGGGCCCGGGTTTGATTCAGGGAACCAGATCCTGTATGCTGCAGTGAAGATCGAAGATTCCATGTGCTGCAACTAAGACCTGGTGCAGCCAAATTAATTATTTAAAAAAATTATGATATCGACTATTTTTTTTTAAAGCAAGTTGCAGAAGGGCACACAGTATGATACCAGTTGCTAAAAACAAACACACACACAAACTCACAACTTTGGGATGGGGCTGGGCCGCAATCCTGACTAATTAGAAGGGACTTTACCCTTCTCTGTTACGCTTTCATTCTTTACAAGAGAATGTGTTTGTGAATATGTGTGCAATTAAAAATTAACTTAAAATGTACTATGGACAGATCTTAGGTGGATGGACAGACAGCTCTGACACTCTAGTCTTGCTGAGGCCCTGGGAGCAGTGGGAAGGCAAGGTGGCCAGATTGCTTCCTGTGCCCCCAGGGCTCTCGTTCAGGGGACGGGATGCTAAGACCAGGGTTCCTATAAGCCCCTGCCTTGCCACCCAGATCTAGTTGCTCCTGCTCTAGGAGATCCCTCAGTAGGTCCTGGTGGACCCAGACCTGAAAGCAAGAAAGAGGCCTGCTTATCCAGGCACCCAGCTGTGGGGAGCGGGAGTGGGGGAGATGTGTATAAGAGACAGCCTCCAGGTAATAGGATCTTGTGCCACAGCTACTGAGCCCATACAGTGCAGCTACTGAAGCCTTCGTGCCTAAAACTGGTGCTTTGCAACAAGAGAAGCCACTTCAATGAGAAGCCCTGTGCACTGGAAGAAAGAGTAACCACTGATCTCCATAACTAGTGAAAAGCCTGTGGGTAGCAGCAAAGACCCAGCACAGCCAAAAATAAATAGAAAGAAAATGCCCTTGAATTTAACATGAATGTACACACCTGACTTTTGTATTCTGTCAGTTGGTTACACCACAGGATAGCCCATTACAGAGGCATCTGTGTCCAAAAGCTCACAGGCTTTCTGTAACTTGAATGAACTATACCAGGTAGTCTTCATGTGCTCTTTTTCCTTCTTATTTTCTTCTTCTTCTTCTTAGGGGGTGGCGTCCCAAGGCAGGCCTGGCGGGGGAGGGAATTAAGCCCCTGCTCGCAGCTTCTTCCCTCAAGAATCCGACCCATTCCCCTCGCACCCAGGCAGAGAAAGTGGGCGCCGATGCTCGGGGGGGCTGTGACGTGGGGAATCGGGAGGGCCCATTCCCAGCGTGCGGCCCTGGGGTGTCAGGGGCCGGGTGTTGCGGCAGCCCACGCACGGTCCCACGGGATCTGGGATCACGCCGCTGCAAGTCACTCATTAGGCTTCTGGGTGTCCGCGTGACACCCCCAACGGGAGCTTCTGAACGAACGGGGTCCTACCTGGCGAGCCGGCGTGAGGGTCCCGTCTACGTCAAACAGGCAGAGGACGCGCTCCTTCCTGCGGGCGCCCTCAGCGGTGACAGCCATGGTTGCAGCTCCCGGCGCCCAGCTGAGACTATGGCTCTGGCCGCCGGAGCCGCTTGGGATAGAGGAGGACGGGGCGGGGCCTAAGGGGGCGGGGCCTGCAGGCAGATCGGAGAGCGCCAAACTGGGAAGGGGCGTGGCCGGAGCGTGGCCTCGGTGAAGGGGCGTGGCCCGGATGCGGCCGACACCGGGCCTGCGCTGACGTGGAGGAGAATTCTGATGGCACTAGACGGAGAGGGCCGTGGCATCGGGAGGGGCAAAGCCTCGCAGGTTCCGTCAGTTCAGTTAGTTTAGTCGCTCTGTCGTGTCCGACTCTTTGCGGACCCCAAGAAATGCAGCACGCCAGGCTTCCCTCGGATTTTACCAAGCCGAACCGGAGGCGGGCCTGGGCCTCAGCCCGGAAGTGAGGGATGGAACCCGGAAGGAAGGGGCGGGGCCAGCGTTGGCCCTTGGCGGGATGGTTCCTATGGCAAGTGGGGGCGGGGCGGGGGCGGGGCCTCGAGCCCGCAGTGCAGAGTCCGCGGGCGAGGGGGGGCTCAGCGCCCCGCCCCCTCCCTCTAGCACTACCCCTCCACTGCCCCTCTCTGCCCAGTCCGCCACTCACCCCCGAGCGATCAGTGCCTCTAGGGCTCACCCGCTCCCTCCTAATGCCTTTGACCTACAGATTTCCAGCTTTAAGAAATCTGATGGCCTTTGCTCAAGGCTCTGTACTTTGCCGAATGGCCTTCCCTGACCCTTCTCCGGCTGTCATTCTGCCCACCCCATGAAGTGAAGTGAAATGAAATCGCTCAGTCGTGTCCGACTCTTTGCGACCCGATGAACTGTGACCTACGAGGTTCCTCCATCCAAGGAATTTTCTAGACAAGAATACTGGAGTGGGGATCTTATCCAGGGGATCTTCCGGACCCAGGGATCGAACCTGGGTCTTCTGCATTGTAAACAGATGCTTTTACTGTCTGAGCCACCAGGGAATCCCGTCCACCCCCATAAGGTGTAGCTAATGGTTTACTTTCTTTAAGAAACCTTTCTGGGAACTTCCCTGGCTGTCCCGAGGTTAAGACTTCAGGCCTTCACTGCAGGGAGCACAGGTTCCATCCCTGGTCGGAGAACTAGGATTCCCTACATGCCGTGCACTGCACTGCCAAAAAAAAAAAAAACTATATATGAAAAAAAGAAATTTCTTGGACCCCTCTCTATTCACAACTATTTAACCATCACGGTGACTTCTTCCAGGTTCACCATCTACGTGACTTTGGACAAGTCACTTGACCCCTCTGAGGCTCTTACAGATGTGTTTCCATCTGTAATGGAGAAGGAAATGGCAACCCACTCCAGTACTCTTGCTTGGAGAATCCCATGGAGGGAGGAGCCTGGTGGGCTACAGTCCATGGGGTCGCAAAGAGTCAGATAGAACTGAGCCCCTTCACTTTCACTTTTCCATCTGTAAAATGAGAAGAACACCACCTATTTTGTAGGGTTGCTTTGCTCATGGAGAGAAATAATAAAGATGAAAGAGCCCGCAGAGTAGCCCCTCTCTGGATGTTGGTTTTATGGCAAATTTCAAAGTTCTTTCTCCTCTTGGAAATGCGCTGGCCCCAGCTTTCTCCTCTCTAAGATTCTTTGTTTCCTCCCTAGAAGCCAGAACCAAAGCCCCGCCTCCACTCCCCTCTGTATCCTGATGGGTCGGTTGCCTGTGTAGGCAGGCATTTTTGCTACATCCACTGTCGTTACCCTGATACATGTGATTGCCTCTGGTTATTTTGATCATACTGAGACACATGTATCTGTTGCTGGCCAAAATCTTGGCTTTCTCTGCCTACTGAAGCATAATAAAAAAAATACAGAGACAGAGTTTGGAGGAAATAGAAAGATGGCTTTAATTCTCAACCAGTGGAGAGGGGAGTACAGTGGGCTAATGCTTCAAGAACTGTGCCCCCCCATTCAGGACTCTAGGGGCTTGTATAAGATAAAGGAGCTGGTGATGAGGAACACTAAGGTGTTAGGATCTTGACTTCTTCCTCTTGCGTTGTTTCAAAGACAGTCATAGACTGGCTGTCAGTAATCCAATAATTGAGTCTGGCTCTGGCCTTCTTTCTGATATGTAACTACAACGGGAAAGGTGTTGTAAGGTTACTGGGTGTGTTTAGCATAGAGTCAAAGGAAAAACAGGTGTGAACTGTAGCTCCTATAGAGTTCAGTTCAGTTCAGTTCAGTTGCTCAGTCGTGTCCGACTCTGCGACCCCATGAATCGCATCACGCCAGGTCTCCCTGTCCATCACCAACTCCCGGAGTTCACTCAAACTCATGTCCATCGAGTCAGTGATGCCATCCAGCCATCTCATCCTCTGTCATCCCCTTAGAAAAGTAAGCTTAGTTATAGACATGCAGAGTTAGGAGCAGTTAAAAACAAAGGGCTTCCCTGATGGCTCAAACAGTAGAGAATCTGCTTGCAATGCAGGAGACACTGGAGACTTGGGTCCGATCCCTGGGTCGGGAAGACTCCCCTGGAGGAAGAAATGGCAATCCACTCCAGCATTCTGAGAGAGTCATTTCCTAGGCAGGTTGATAAGAAGTCTAGGGGTCCCCAAGGAGAGAGGGGTCTGGAATTCTCAAGGAGGAAGAAAGGACAAACTTTTTTCCTTCTCTACATTCTTTAGGATTATATAACAATAATGTATTCTGCCTGAGGACAGTCTCTGGATTAAACCTTCTGTCTAATCCTGTAAATTGTGGGAGTAGACCTGCTCTTTACAAGGATTATATAACAACAATGTATTCTGCCTGAGGACAGTCTCTGGATTAAAACTTCTGGCTAATTCTGTTATCTTAAAATGTAAATTATGGGAGTAGGTCTGATGAAGTCATTACAACCTCCAGACATTCTTTTGATTTACTGGAGAGTATATAACTTCATTGCTAACACTAACAAGGGGGTACTCTTTCTGCCCCCTTCTGATGCCTATGTCAGAAGCTTTCTCTATCTCCTTTATACTTTAATAAAACTTTGTTACACAAGAGCTCTGAGCAATCAAGCCTCGTCTCTGGCCCCGGATTGAATTCTTCTCCTCCGGGGGCCAAGAATCCCGGCGTCGTGATTCAGCAACAACCTTTCAATTCTTGCCTGGAGAACCCCATGGAGAGAGTCCATGGCTATAGTCCATGGGGTCACAAAGAGTGGGACATGACTGAAGTGACTGAGAGCACAAAGTGGAAGCAACCGCTGGGAGTGTTCTCGCCTGCTCGCTGTTCTCTTTATCTTCTTCGTTCGCAGGAAAGGGAAAGAGAAAAACTCATTCTTTTTTTTTCTTTCTTACTGAAACACATCCACACACCTATGAGTAAATGCTTTTGATAGGCCTGTCTGTTTTCCTGTCTTGGTAGCTGTGGTACCCTGGGGAGATCCCTGGAGGCAGAGTCCGGAGAACTGCAGTGAGGTGTCTGATAATTTAGGGTCTTGGACAGGTCGCCTTCCTTTGCTGGGCCTCCGTTTCTTCATCTACATAAATGAGGATGTAATCCTGGCCTGTTAGGACTGTGAGACCATTGTGGCCAGGGAGTGTTGCCTGCCATCCTGTTGCAGAGAATACCATATCTGACTCTATGTTAGAACTGTTTCCTTTGACTTGCTTTTCATTGCTGTTACTATAATCATACATAATGGCCTGTCGCAGAGGACCCTGCCCCTCTACCTGACTGTTAAACTAAAGTAAAGTGAAGTGGCTCAGTCGCGTCTGACTCTTTGCGCCCCCATGGACTGTAGTCTGCCAGGCTCCTCCACCCATGGGATTTTCCAGTCAAGAACACTGGAGTGGGTAGCCTTTCCCTTCTCCAGGGGATCTTCCCAACCCAGGGATGGAACCCAGGTCTCCCTCATTGCAGGCAGATTCTTTACCAGCTGAGCCACAAGGGAAGTCCTGTTAAACTAAAGTACCTTTGTTTAGCTCACAGGGAGATTATCTGACCCTGCTCACCTGTGAAAAGAAGAGATTAACATATCCCTTCCAAAGGCTTCCCAGCTGGCTCAGTGGTCAAGAACCTGGCTGCCAATGCAGGAGATGCAGGTTCGATCCCTGGGTTGGGAAGATCCCCTGGAGAAGGAAATTGGCTACCTAGTCCAGTATTCTTGCCAGGGAAATCCTATGGACAGGGGAGCCTGGCAGGCCCAGTCCATGGGGTTGCTCAAGAGCCAGACATGATTTAGGGACTAATCAACTACAACAAAGGTGCCATAACTGGACAGGCAAAAGGAAAAATCTTTCTTTCCAGGCCCTGCAGCAGAGTTTTCTTTAGTCATTAAACAACACGTTGGGCCAGATACCATTATGGGTCCCAGCAACACTGCAGGGAGCAAAATCAGAACGCTGACTGAGGCGACTAAGCACGCGCGGGGCACATGGGGTCTTAGTTTCCTGACCAGAGATCCCTGGAAGCAAGGAGGCTTAACCTCGGGACCACTGGGGAAGTCCCAGGAAGCTTTTGTTTTTTGTTGGATGCAGATAGCAAATGGAACCCTCTCGGAGGAAGTGAAGACTGAACTTTTTTTTTCTGCACTTCCTGTTCCTTCTAGATCTGGCCTCTGGGACTCTGGGTGTTCCCAGGGCCCAAGACCCCTCCCAGGATCTACCTAGTTTATAGGCAGTTGGTGGGTCTGGAACTACCTAGATCAGTCTCTAATATCTCACAGTCAATACCTGTTCCTTTGCTTAAGAATTCCTATAGAGATTTCCCTGGTGATGCAGTTGCCAAGACTCTATGCTCCCATGGAGGGGGCCTGGGTTCGATTCCTGGTCAGGGACTAGATCCCACATGTTGCAACTAAGACCCAGTGCAGCCAAATAAAATAAATTAGAAATATATATTACAAAGTAAAACGTACTATATGATTTCAGTTAAAAAAATGAAGATATATAGGCATGAGAAATCTATAAATTCTGATATATTCCTACAATGCTATACAAAATAACAAAAGAAATGAATTAGCCCTCATGTATCAGCTACATAGAGCTCAAAACTATAAAGCTGAGCCAAAAAAAAAAAAGTAAGAAAAAAAAGAATTCCTGTAATATCCATCACATGCTCAGTTGTGTCTGACTCTTTATGACCCTCATGGCCAGGCTTCTCTGTCCATGGGATTTTCCAGGCAAGAAAACTGGAGTGGATTGCCATTTCCTTCTCCAGGAGATATCTCCCACCCAGAGATTGAACCCTAGTCTCCTACATGGCAGTTCAGTTCAATTCAGTCACTCAGTTGTGTCCAACTCTTTGCAACCAATGAACCACATCATGCCAGGCCTTCCTGTCCATCACCAACTCCCAGGGTTTACCCAAACTCATGTACATTGAGTCGGTGATGCCATCCAACCATCTCATCCTCTGTCATCCCCTTTTCCTCCTGCCCTCAATCTTTCCCAGCATCAGGGTCTTTTCCAGTGAGTCAGCTCTTCGCATGAGGTGGCCAAAGTACTGGAATTTCAGCTTCAGCATCAGTCCTTCCAATGAACACCCAGGACTCATCTCCTTCAGGATAGACTGGTTGGATCTCCTTGCAGTCCAAGGGACTCTCAAGAGTCTTCTCCAACACCACAGTTCAAAAGCATCAATTCTTCAGCGCTCAGCTTTCTTCACAGTCCAACTCTCACATCCATACATGACTACTGGAAAAACCATAGCCTTGACTAGATGGACCTTTGTGGGCAAAGTAATGTCTCTGCTTTTTAATATGCTCTCTAAGTTGGCCATAACTTTCCTTCCAAGGAGTAAGCATCTTTTAATTTCATGGCTACAATCGCCATCTGCAGTGATTTTGGAGCCAAAACAAATAAAGTCAGCCATTATTTCCACTGTTTCCCCAACTATTACCCATGAAGTGATGGGACCAGATGCCATGATCTTAGCTTTCTGAATGTTGAGCTTTAAGCCAACTTTTTCACTCTCCTCTTTCACTTTCATCAAGAGGCTTTTTAGTTCCTCTTCACTTTCTGCCATAAGGGTAGTGTCATCTGCATATCTGAGGTTTTATTGATATTTCTCCCGGCAATCTTGATTCCAGCTTGTGCTTCTTCCAGCCCAGCATTTCTCATGATGTACTCCGCATATAAGTTAAATAAGCAGGGTGACAATATACAGCCTTGATGTTCTCCTTTTCCTATTTGGAACCAGTCTGTTGTTTGTCCATTTCTAACTGTTGCTTCCTGACCTGCATACAGATTTCTCAAGAGGCAGGTCAGGTGGTCTAGTATTCCCATCTCTTTCAGAATTTTCCACAGTTTATTGTGATCCACACAGTCAAAGGCTTTGGCATAGTCAGTAAAGCAGAAATAGATGTTTTTGTGGAACTCTCTTGCTTTTTCGATGATTCAGTGGATGTTGGCAATTTGATCTCTAGTTCCTCTGCCTTTTCTAAAACCAGCATGAACATCTGGAAGTTCATGGTTCACGTATGGCTGAAGCCTGGCTTGGAGAATTTTGAGCATTACTTTACTAGCGTGTGAGATGAGTGCAATTGTGCAGTAGTTTGAGCATTCTTTGGCATTGCCTTTCTTTGGGATTGGAATGAAAACTGACCTTTTCCAGTCCTGTGGCCACTGCTGAGTTTTCCAAATTTGCTGGCATATTGAGTGCAGCACTTTCACAGCATCATCTTTTAGGATTTGAAATAGCTCAACTGGAATTCCATCACCTCCACTAGCTTTGTTCGTAGTGATGCTTTCTAAGGCCCACTTGACTTCACATTCCAGGATGTCTGGCTCTAGGTGAGTGATCACACCATTGTGGTTATCTGGGTTGTGAAGATCTTTTTTGTACAGTTCTTCTGTGTATTCTTGCCACCTCTTCTTAATATCTTCTGTTTCTGTTAGGTCCATACCATTTCTGCCCTTTATTGAGCCCATCTTTGCATGAAATATTCTCTTGGTATCTCTAATTTTCTTGAAGAGATCTCTTGTCTTTTCCATTCTGTTGTTTTTCTCTATTTCTTTGTATTGATCACTGAGGAAGGCTTTCTTATCTCTCCTTGCTATTCTTTGGAACTCTGCATTCAAATGGGTATATCTTTCCTTTTCTCCTTTGCTTTTCTCTTCTCTTCTTTTCACAGCTATTTGTAAGGCCTCCTCAGACAGCCATTTTGCTTTTTTGCATTTCTTTTCCGTGGGGATGGTCTTGATCCCTGTCTCCTGTACAATATCATGAACTTCTGTCCATAGTTCATCAGGCACTCTTATCTATCAGATCTAGTCCCTTAAATCTATTTCTCACGTTTGCTGTATAATCATAAGGGATTTGATTTAGGTCATATCTGAGTGGTCTAGTGGTTTTCCCTACTTTCTTCAATTTAAGTCTGAATTTGGCAATAAGGAGTTCATGATCTGAGCCACAGTCAGCTCCTAGTCTTGATTTTGCTAACTGCGTGCCTTGCAAGCAGATACTTTATTGTTTGAGCCCTCAGGGAAGCCCCAGGGAGCTGGTTAAATACAGATACCTCCATCCCACCCCCAGCTCTGGGATCTGGAAGCCGTAGGGTGGGTCCCACAAGACAGGACAGGTTTTTCCCTTCAGGGGTTGGATACCCCTTTCCAAAGACAAACAAAAATCAGCCAGCACCTTAGATCTGTAGTGAACCCGAGTTTCCTTACAAGTTTCCTTACAGTCTCACTGCAATCCATTTCACAGATTCAGTTCAGTTCAGTTCACTCGGTCAGTCATGTTCGACTCTTTGTGACCCCATGAATCGCAGCACGCCAGGCCTCCCTGTCCATCACCAACTCCCAGAGTTTACCCAAACTCATGTCCATCTAGTCAGTGATGCCATCCAAGCATCTCATCCTCTGTCATCCCCTTTTCCTCCTGCCCCCAATCCCTCCCAGCATCAGGGTCTATTCCAATGAGTCAACTCTTCACATGAGGTGGCCAAAGTATTGGAGTTTCAGCTTCAGCATCAGTCCTTCCAATGAACACCCAGGACTCATCTCCTTTAGGATGGGCTGGTTGGATCTCCTTGCAATCCAAGGGACTCTCAAGAGTCTTCTCCAGCACCATAGCTCAAAAGCATCAATTCTTTGGTGCTCAGCTTTCTTCACAGTCCAACTCTCACATCCACACATGACCACTGGAAAAACCATAGCCTTGACTAGATGGACCTTTGTGGGCAAAGTAATGTCTCTGCTTTTTAATAGCTATCTAGGTCGGGCGCAGGAGGGCCGAGAGGAGCTACTCAACGTTCAAGGTCAGGAGGGGCGGCGGTGAAGAGATAACCCTCATCCAAGGTAAGGAGCAGCAGCTGTGCTTGGCTGGAGCAGCCATGAAGAGATATCCCACAGCCAAGGTAAGAGAAACCAAGTAAGACCGTAGGTGTTGCACGAGGGCGTCAGAGGGCAGACACGCTGAAACCATAATCATAGAAACCTAGTCGAACTAATCACACGGACAACAGCCTTGTCTAACTCAATGAAACTAAGATATGCTGTGTGGGGCCACCCAAGACGGGCGGGTCATGGTGGAGAGGTCTGACAGAATGTGGTCTACTGGAGAAGGGAATGGCAAACCACTTCAGTATTCTTGCCTTGAGAACCCCATGAACAGTATGAAAAGGCAAAANAGATATGCAGATGACACCACCTTTATGGCAGAAAGTGAAGAGGAACTAAAAAGCCTCTTGATGAAAGTGAAAGAGGAGAGTGAAAAAGTTGGCTTAAAGCTCAACATTCAAAAAACGAAGATCATGACATCTGGTCCCATCACTTCATGGGTAATAGATGGGGAAACAGTGTCAGACTTTAGTTTTTTGGGCTCCGAAATCACTGCAGATGATGATTGCAGCCATGAAATTAAAAGATCGTTACTCCTTGGGAGGAAAGTTATGACCAACGTAGATAGCATATTCAAAAGCAGAGACATTACTTTGCCCACAAAGGTCCATCTAGTCAAGGCTATGGTTTTTCCAGTAGTCATGTATGGATGTGAGAGTTGGACTGTGAAGAAAGCTGAGCGCCGAAGAATTGATGTTTTTGAACTGTGGTGCTGGAGAAGACTCTTGAGAGTCCCTTGGACTGCAAAGAGATCCAACCAGTCCATCCTAAAGGAGATGAGTCCTGGGTGTTCATTGGAAGGACTGATGCTGAAGCTGAAACTCCAATACTTTGGCCACCTCATATAAAGAGTTGACTCATTGGAATAGACCCTGATGCTGGGAGGGATTGAGGGCAGGAGGAAAAGGGGATGACAGAGGATGAGATGCTTGGGTGGCATCACTGACTCGATGGACATGAATTGGAGTGAGCTCTGGGAGTTGGTGATGGACAGGGAGGCCTGGCATGCTGCAATTCATGGAGTTGGAAAGAGTCGGACACGGCTGAGCAACTGAACTGAACTGAACGAGGTTGGTCATAACTTTCCTTCCAAGGAGTAAGCGTTTTTTAATTTCATAGCTACAATCACCATCTACAGTGATTTTGGAGCCAAAACAAATAAAGTCAGCCACTGTTTCCACCGTTTCCCCATCTATTTGCCATGAAGTAGCAGAACTGGATGCCATGATCTTCGTTTTCTGAATGTTGAGCTTTAAGCCAACTTTTTCACTCTCCTCTTTCACTTTCATCAAGAGGCTTTTTAGTTCCTCTTCACTTTCTGCCATAAGGGTAGTGTCATCTGCATATCTGAGTTTATTGATATTTCTCCCGGCAATCTTGATTCCAGCTTGTGCTTCTTCCAGCCCAGCATTTCTCATGATGTACTCTGCATATAAGTTAAATAAGCAGGATGACAATATACAGCCTTGATGTTCTCCTTTTCCTATTTGGAACCAGTCTGTTGTTCCATGTCCAGTTCTAACTGTTGCTTCCTGACCTGCATACAGGTTTCTCAAGAGGCAGGTCAGGTGGTCTGGTATTCCCATCTCTTTCAGAATTTTGCACAATTTATTGTGATCCACACAGTCAAAGGCTTTGCCACAGTCAGTAAAGCAGGAATAGATGTTTTTGTGGAACTCTCTTGCTTTTTTGATGATCCAGCAGATGTTGACAATTTAATCTCTAGTTCTTCTGCCTTTTCTAAAACCAGCTTGAACATCTGGAAGTTCACGGTTCACGTATTGCTGAAGCCTGGCTTGAAGAATTTTGAGCATTACTTTACTAGCATGTGAGATGAGTGCAATTGTGCCGTAGTTTGAGCATTCTTTGACATTACCCTTCTTTGGGATTGGAATGAAAACTGACCTTTTCCAGTCCTGTGGCCACTGCTGTGTTTTCCAAATTTGCTGACACATTGAGTGCAGCACTTTCAGAGCATCATCTTTCAGGATTTGAAACTCTAGAGGGGTCTGGTGAATTGCCCTGATGCACAGATGCAGGAAGAGCAGGTTGGGTAGGCCTTATGGCCATCGGTGTGTTCCTTTAAGAGGGAGGCTCATCGCTGGCAACTGGTGCTCAAGCGGGGCCCAGGGGAGGCCCCAGCGAGAGCCAGGAGCAGGGTTGGGCAATTGGGACAGAGAAGTCTGGCCAGAAGGATGTTTTCAGAGCAACAGAGGAAGCTAGGCCTGAAAGCAGGGGGCCTGAGACCCCAGCCTGGCCGGATCCTGCTCACAAGGAAGGCTCTTGGCTTCTCTGGGCCAGACAGTGGCTGAGGTTTGGAGGTCAGTGACTTCTGTGTTTGCTCCGGGCGGTGTATCTCCTACCTTGCGTGTTTCAGTTACTTTTGTAAGAACCCTCTGAGGCGGGTACCCTCAATATACTCAATCTCCAGAGGTAGGTGCTGACACCAGAGAAAAGGATCTCCCAGCATCACAGCAGAGCAGGATTCTCATCCAGTTCTGTTCCCCTAAAAGCTCACATTTTCCCCTGACCCTGACTGTTGATACAAGGTCACTAGTCACTGAGTTAATGAATATAGGAGATGTTGATCCTCTTTTTCCCTCCCTGGAATGTGGCCTT
Source organism: Cephalophus harveyi (assembly GCA_006410635.1). Classification (NCBI taxonomy): domain Eukaryota; kingdom Metazoa; phylum Chordata; class Mammalia; order Artiodactyla; family Bovidae; genus Cephalophus; species Cephalophus harveyi. The sequence continues at coordinate 400,011 of SJYT01064098.1, forward strand.
CGGAGGGTAGGCAGTCCCGGCCCCTAGACAGGCAACCTGGGTGTAGTAGGTGTACAGTCAGATTGAGAGTTCACAGGGCTGCCCCGCCACAGCCAGGGGACCTTGGAAAGCGCCCCCCACTCCGAGCCGGGTCCACATTTATTAATGAGACTGCCGCTGCCAGGCCCCCTGGGCTGTTAGGAAGGTGAGGGGTGCGGGGAAGGAGAAGGGCTTGAAGAGGCTCAGGTCAGGAGAGGTCAGGGATGGTTGCTGGTTTTAATTCCATCTCAGTTCAGGGCCAGTGGGAAGGTGGAGAGACTGTGGATGTTGGCTGCTCTTTTCCTCCATTTTTCAAAATGCCAGCAGCACTTACATTGTTTTCACAGTAAATAAGTCCCTTGAGCTTAAGCTGAACAGCACATGCTCAAAGGTGGTGTTTATGGAGGGGTTGGAGGCTGTTGCTAGGTTGTCAGAGGCCCCTTTGGGGCTCCTTTAGCCGAAGCCAGTGGGGACAGGGATGACTCTGCCCTACTTGGGGCTGGGGGAAGGGGCAGCAGCCCCCCAAACCTGGACTTAGTGGTCTTTGCAGATCAGAACGCAGCCCTAGAACTGGGAGATCCTGGGCAAGTCACTCCTCAGCTTTCAAACTGCACTTGTGGGATGAAGCTGGGGGTTGTGGCGGGGATTAGGTGGTGGTGAGGAGTCCCCCTGAGAGGGGCCTTAGAGGTTATCTGATCCAGAACTATCAGATGCAGAAAGAGGCCCAGAGAAGGGAAGGCCTTAATTAAGGCCTCTAAGGTAGGTCTCTGAGGTTCAATCCAGGTTGGTCTACCTCCAAATTGAGGTTTTTATGACCTGCCCTCCCCTGAACTGTCAGCCCTACCAAGACTGAACTGGTGGGTTGATTTGTCAGGGGAGTGTAATCTCCTCGGTTCTGCCTCGTCACAACAAAGATTTGAAGCGATGGACATAAAAGCCCTCGCCGCCTCACAGCTCTCAGACAGTCTGTGTTATAATTCTTGGACAGATCAGTTTTATTTAGAAAATAAAGGAAAATACATCCTCGAGGCTTGAGGGCATGCCAACACAAAGACCCGAAGGGAAGAGAGAGAGAAACAGAGACAGAAAGCATATGCACCAGAGAGAAAGACCCCTGGCTCTTTGGCTCCTCTTTTTATACGTTTTTGCTCCTCCCCCTGGGCCTGCCCTATGTAAACTGGGCCAGCCAGAAGTGCTGTTTGTTCCACCTGAGGTCCTCACTAGCGTCCTCAGACCTTCCTTTGTTCTGTTTTTGCGGGCTTTTCCCTCGTCTTTTAGCCACTGCTATTCTGGATTCCTTTTTCCTATTGTAATTACCTAACAGATTCATTCAGAGCTGGCTTTGTGCCAGGCCCTGTGCTGGGCATCAGGTAATCAGAGCCAGACCTTGCCCTTGGAGACCCCTTGGTGGGAGTGTGCGGGGAGGCTCCTAGGGAGGAAGAGGTCTGCCCCAAATTAGGAAGGGCTCAGGAAGGCTCTGGGCTTCCCAGGGGCTGAGCAGTAAAGAATCAGCTTGCAATGCAGGAGTTGCAGGAGATGCAGGTTCGATCCCTGGGGTTGAGAAGATCCCCTGGAGGAGAGCATGACAACCCACTCCTGTATTCTTGCCTGAAGAATCTCATGGACACAGGAGCCTGGTGGGCTACAGTGCATAGGGTTGCAAAGAGTCTGACACAGACTGAAGCAACTTAGCATGCACATAGGAAGGCTTTGCAGAGGAAATGTGGGAGCTGGGCCTTTAGCGCTGAGTAAGGGTTGCTCTGAGGACAGGTGGTAAACCAAGGCTGGAAGTGGAGGCCGGAAACCCTCTGCAGCGCTGTGCATGCTAAGTCACTTCAGTCATGTCTGACTCTTTGTGACCCTAAGGACTGTAGCCCACCATGCTCATCTGTCCATGGGATTCTCCAAGCAAGAGTACTGGAGTGAACTGCCATGCCCTCCTCCAGGGGATCTGCAGTGATAGGGACCTGCCCGTCCCATTGGGGGTGGTGGGAGGGAGTGGGATGTAGGTCTGGGGACAAATTTGGGAAGAACCTTGATCCATGAGAAAAAAGCGTGGCTGTTGCTGCTTGGACTCTATGGGAGTCACGGAGAAGTTGAGACGTGTGGGGAGAAGGGTAAGCTTAGGTGACCAGTAGTCAGTTCAGTTCAGTTGTCTCTCAGTCGTGTCCGACTGTTTTTGACCCCATGGACTGAACCACGCCAGGCTTCCCTGTCCTTCACAAACAACCGGAGTTTGCTCAAACTCATGTCCATTGAGTCAGTGATGCCATCCAACCATCTCATCCTCTGTCATCCCCTTCTCCTCCTACCTTCAATATTTTCTAGCATCAGGGTCTTTTCCAGTGAGTCAGTTCTTTGCATCAGGTGGCCAAAGTATTGAAGCTTCAGCTTCAGCATCAATCCTTCCAATAAGTATTCAGGACTGATTTCCTTTAGTATTGACTGGTTTAATCTCCTGGGCCAGCGGTAGCTCAGTTGATAAAGAATCCGCCTGCAATGCGAGAGACCCTAGTTTGATTCCTGGGCTGGGGAAGATCCCCTGGAGAACGGAAAGGCTACCCACTCGAGTATTCTGGCCTGGAGAATTCCATGGACAGTCCATGGGGTCGCAAAGAGTCAGACACTGCTGAGACTTTCACTTCACTTCACCAGTGTGGTACCCAAGACATTCCGGGGTGAACTGGGCCGCGTGATTCCACAGCGCCACCTGGTGTTCATCTTCCTCACTGCAGCTTGACCTTACTGGGTTCTATCCAACCAGGGAAAAGGCAGAGGACTCCGGTCTCCCAGGCAAACTTGTAGACCAGGACCAGTTTGGAAACCCCTGCCCCTTACCAAAACAGCCAGTCTTCATGGGCAAGAGCTCACATTCAGTGATGTGCCCTCTCAGGCCAGGGTCCCCCTGTGAGCATAAGGAGACATGGGTCTCCTGTTTCAACATGCCTGCAGGAATCCTCCTGTACCATCATGCCCCTCCCCACCTCCTGGCACACATCTGTGATGAGCATCTTACTCTTTTTTTTTTTTTTTAAATTTATTTATTGGCTGTTCTGGGTCTTAGTTGAGGCACCCAGGATCTTTAGCTGTGGCATGTGGGATTTAGTTCCCTGACCAGTGATGGAACCTGGGCCCCCTGCATTGGAAACAGGCTTCTTAGCCACTGGACCACCAGGAAAGTCCTGAGCATCTTACTCTTTCCTACTAGCTCCCTCAGGCTTTGGGGAAAATTGCTGGAATGACTTCCTCTTGGAATTTCCTCGGTCCAGCACCCCCACCCTCTCCTCCATGGTTCTCCTTCCACTTTGCTAGGGGCTTCAGATCTTCGCTACATGTTGGGTAGAGAACAAAGTCAGGGATGACACAGCATGTCTAACGTGTACCTTTGAATCAACAGAAACATCTTGCAAGGATGTTCACAAAACGTTAACGTATCTTAGGGTGATGGAATTTTAGATGACTTTTTTTTCATCTTTATACTTTCATGGGTTGCTTACATCTTCTAAATATACGTTATCTTTATACTCGTATGAAAGTGCTTAGTTGCTCAGTCGTGTCCAACTCTTTGTGACCCCATGGACTGGAGCCCGCCAGGTTCCTCTGTCCATGGGATTCTCCAGGCAAGAATACTGGAGCGGGCTGCCATTCCCTTCTCCAGGGGATCTTCCTGACCCAGGGATCGAAACTGTGTCTCCTGCAACTCCTGCATTGCAGGCAGATTCTTTACCGTCTCAGCCACCAGGGAAGCTCATATAATCCCAACTTTTTTCCTTTTGGAAAAAACAAACTAAGAAATCTAAGCACATCCAAATAGAGCTGGAATAGTACATTAAAAGCTCACAGAAGCGGGCCATGTAGCCGACAGCAGCCCTCAGTCCTGGTAGCTCTTGCCTTTGCGTGTTTCACAGGGGCTGTTCCATTTTTCTTGACATTCTACGCGCCCGGGGGACAGGGACCAAACCAATCCACAGGGCTTCTTCACTGCTCCAGACACACGGCAGAGGTAGTTCCCCTCACCTCTTGCCTGACAGCTATACTATCCTCCTCCCTGATTTTCTGCTGCTCCTCTTGCCATCTGTCCACCCCAACTACCCCGCCCCCAGTCTGTTCTCAACAGTGCAAACCAGTCACATCATTCTTTAACCTACTGGGCCAACCCACTCTCCAGCTTCAACATCTCCCACCACCCCCTCTGCTCAAGTTCCAACTGCTCTAGTCCCATTTAGTCCCTCTGACATTTTCTCACTTGCTGCTGCTCTCTCTGCCTGAAATGCTCTTCTCTCAGATCTGCGTTTTGTCATATAGTTCTGATTTGTTTACTGTATTTTGAAATTAATTAAGCGTCTTAGTTGCCACACATAGGATCTTTGTGGTATGTAGGATCTAGTTCCCTGACCAGGGATAGAACCCAGCCCAGGGCAGTGAAAGCGCCAAATCCTAAGAACTAGACCAATCAGGTAACTCCCTGGACTAGGTTCCCCTAAGGACTTCTGACCCTAAAAATGCCAGCTCTTGGGAAGCAAATATGTCAGCTAAAGCCACCTGCCCTGTGTCTTCTGGAAAGACAGAAACTTTTTTTTTTTTAATGTTTTTAATTGAAGGATAATTGTTTTACAATATTGTGTTGGCTTCTGCCATACATCGACGTGACTCAGCCATAGGTATACATATGTCCCCTCCCTCCCGTCTCCTACCCTTTCTTGCTTTATTTTTAAACTAGCACATTGGAAAGAGGCAGTGCCTCAATGATGATGTCTCAGCTGGGTGGTGGTGAGAACATGGCCTGGATTCAAGAGCTCAGCCACTCACCACCTCTGTACCCACTTGCCCATCTGTAAAATGGGACCAGTGCTCACATCTCACATCCATTGTGAGGGGAAGGTGTTCACTCCAAATGACCTGACTGAACCCGCCGACACCCACCACCAAGCTGATGTGTCTGGTCATATCAGGGGTCAGAGAGCTGTCCACCCACCCCAACACTTGCTCAGTGAGGTGATGGTAACAAGGTGGGGAGAGATCCCCGGGGCCACAGACCCAGCCTACAGCCAAACTGAAGCCAGAAGTGGACCCTTCTTGTGAAGTGGATGTCCTCTGAGGCCCCAGCAAACCAGGCTTCTGAGCCTTTCTCCAACCCCAACCACGAGGTGACCTTGGGCTAGTCGCGTTCTCTCTGGGCCTTCTCCACCTTTGCAGTCCGGTGGTGTCATACATTCTTCCCTGCTCTCATCACTTTTTACCCACGAGGCGTAGAGCCAAGCACGGGCAGCATGTCCACTCAGCAAAGCTAAGCTCAGAGGGAGACAGAAGCAGCAGCAGCCCGGAGTTGCTTCACGTTGGCTTCAGACTCAGACCCTCAAGCAGCACACAAATGCAGCAGGCAGAAGTGAGTTTATTGCATTAGAAAAAATACCAAAGAAAACCAGCAAACACCTCCATACTAGACACAATTATTAGCTTGACTTCAAGGGTGGAAAGGAACTTCCAAGGTACAAACTTTATTTCTGGGAGGGGGGTGACAGGTTCATCCCCTCTCCTCCCCCCCGCCCCTTTAGACCCAAGGACCTCGATGGGGGGCGTCCCACTGTGATACAATCACATGCGCCTCGTCTCTCATTCCGCTTGCCTGTGTGGGCCCAGGTGGAGCTAGCTGGCCACAATAAGCAGGCTCCTGAGGTTCTGGGGTACAGAGAAATGTGAGGATGGGGTTGGGGGTCCTAGCCTGAGCCTGGGCTTCCAGTTAGTGACAGTGGGACTAGGATGGGGGAGGGAAGGTCTGCCTTCCTGCAGAGCTGAGGGGAAGGCTTACTGCTCCCTCCATGTCCCCAACAAGCCCTAAGGCACGGGCTTTGGCACAGATGGCTGTTGCGCATGAAGGGCGACTTTCCGTGAACCGTGAACCGAGGGACTCAAAGTCTCTCAGGGGAGCAGCTCAGGCTGACTTCGTGGTACAGCCCTGGGTCTGGAGGTGACTACTAGGAGGAGAGAAATCAACTGAGCCCGGATGTGGGGGAGGACAGAGAAGAGGAGGAGCTTGTGAGGCCCACCATGCTCTGGCCAGAGCACAGCCCCCTGGGCAGAGGGGTCTGGAGCAGGGGCCTGGAAGAGAGAGGGCTGGGGAAGGCGAGCTGAAAAGAGAGCACCTGGCTACGCAGCAGAGCTGCGGCCTCCACCAGCGTGCTGCCCTCCCAGGAGGGACCCGGCCTGAAACGCGTTCTCCACAGGCCACTTCTGCCAGTCGGTCCACATTGAATAGCAGCCCTGCTAGTTTCTGCTCTGATGTATCATTACCACGCACACTGGCAAATCAGTGGGTCTTGAGAAGAAGTAAAGTGCTCACTGGTTTAGTTCCCAATCTTAAAAGTTCCAAAATGTCACTTGATAGTACAGCTCACCATCCTGGACGTGCCCTGCTCAGATCACAGGCAAACACTAAGGCAGAGGAACATCTTTTCCTCCAGCCGAGACCTGACGATGCCAGCTGCCATGACAACGGCAGAGACGGGAGATGAGGCCAGACGTGAGCAGCAGCTCTTCGGAGAGGAAAGGCAGCTGCTGCGGGCCAGACCCAGGAGAGGCCCGTGGAGGCCAGGGCTGGGGCTCAGGCACCAAGGAGCTCTGAGTTCTCCACATCCACTCTCCCAACTTAAGGAAGGGCTCACAGGAAGCAAGAGAATCTGAAAGCCTCTCCAGGTTAGAAACTTCCAGACTGTTCCCTGCCTAGAAGCTCCTGGCCAACAGCCCTTTATGAAAATGGCCACTCACACCCTTCATCTTGCTTCCTTCAAGTCAGAAGGACACCACAAATAACACGTGCCCTCAAAACACATTTAGGATACTATAAAAATCCCTATCAGAAATAACTCTACATTTTCTTGCCACCTTGATTCTGCATTATTATGCTTTCTACATCAGGGACATCTTCCAAGAGCAGGGAATCATTTCCTCTTGGTCCCTAGCTGAATGCTGCATACCGGTCTGGGTGGGGTGGGTACAATGACTGTCAATAACCTACATTATTACTTGCAGACAAAAGGCCTGGGTCTCTGCTGCTCCAGACCTTCATTAACTGTGACAGGTCAGCTACACGGAGGGAGAGCAGACTGTAGACAGCAAGGCAGCAAGGCAGGCTCTCCTAGAGCGATGTCAGAGGACTGGCCAGCAGTCTAGGTGGAAGGAGGCATGGCTTTACCCTGTTTCCTCTGGACTGGCACTTGCTGTTACTCTCCCCGCATCCTGAGGCTTTTGGTTGCTCCAGTCCAGGCCCCCTGGCCTTGCTGGGGGAGGGGAGGGAAGGTGAGAGAGATCGTGGCTAAAGAGTTCACTTAGGTTGGGTGAATTTCCCTGAAACTGGCCCCATGTGCACCAATCCTTTGGTTCATTTCATGGTGGCGAGCAACCACTTCCAGGTCACGGATAATGTGAAACTCACCTGGGTCCCACAGCAGGTGGCAACCTGGGTGGAGTATGGGCACTCTCTAGAAAGAGGTTCTGGGCTGGGGCTCCCCCAAACGGTGCCTCTTGTTTTAACAAAGCCCCTCCCTTTCTCCAGTGGGGAGGACGCTTAGGAAGCAGCGTCAAAAGTGAACTCACAGACAAGAGAGCCTTAATAAATTAGTATAATACTATTAGAAGGGATGGCATTTTGTTCTGTGTCTTAGCAGCTGTGTCCTACATGCAGCCTGGTGATTTCCTTCCCTGGGAAATTTAAAAAGCCGTCCCCTGGTTGTTAGCTCTGATGTAAAATTATAAAATAGAAATCTGGTAGGGTTTGTTTTGTTTAAAAAGGAAAAGCCCTGGTGAGGCAGGGCGGTCCCATGCAGTCCGGTTAGCTCTGGCCGTTGGGTCGGCCCACCGGGCTCCCTCCAGGAGGCTGGATCGCAATGGAGTCCAGGATGGGCCTCAGGGCCTGTCCGAAGGGCCTGCGGAGAGAAGAGACACGGGTGCTCGGGTGGGCTTGTGAAATGAGAAAGTCAGCAATGAGGAAGGCACACAGTTGGCCTTCGGGGGGACTGGGGTCTTCTGGGGGTATCGGCAGTTCTCAGGAAAAGTGACGGGTGCAGGCTGTCAGAAGGTGTCAACGCCACTGCCCAGTCTGCTCTCAGAGTAGCTCAGCTGGAAAAAGACTGCAGACACTGCAGTTTTAAGACAATTTCCAGGACTTCCCAGGTGGTCCAGTGGTTAAGACCCCCTGTTTCCAACGCAGGGGATGTGGTTTGATCCCTGGTTGGGGAACTAAGATCCCACATGCTGTATGGCACGGCCAAAAATAAAAAAAAGAGACTTTCCAAGATTACTACAACTTTAAATTGGGTTGGCCGCAAAATATCTTAGTTATTGGCTTTCTTTTTTCCTCAGTGGCTACTGCCATTTTTGAAAACCATCCCTGAATTCAAAGGAAGTGAAAAATTCTAAAGCATAAACAGAGGAAACCAAGAAATAGTAAGCCTGATTCAGACAAGTCTAGGAACTCCATGCATCAAGTAATAACAGCGAGAACACTCCAGCTACTCAGGGCCCATAACCTAGATGCTGCCGTGGGGTTTAACATGCCCACTAAGGAGTAGGAAGGCAGGGCCAGGGACACGGGGCTCTCCTCGCTGGCTGGACACTGCCAACAGCCTTGTTTCCTGAGGGGTTCTGATCCAGGTGTGAAGGACAGCTCACCTTGCTGAGCCTGCTAAACCTGTCAGGATCTTTGCAGGACAGGTTCTCAGTTCAGAGTAACTGAGTCAGAGTCAGGAAATGGGCCTGGTCCTGGAGTGGGCAGAGGCTGCCTGAATGCAAGGGAGGGAGGGGTACGATGTCACTGAGTATGCATGTCCCCTGAAAGGACGCTGCCTGGATGGTGGCCACAGAGCTTGGACCACATCAGGGTGGGAGGGGCTACAGGAGGGCTGTCTATGTGCTACGAGGTACGAGGTTGACTGGGAGGTTTTCTTTGAGGATGTCAAAGAGCTCAAGGTGCAAGGGAAGAAAGACTGACAATTTCAAAACAAGTCCCCTGACTAATTCTCCGACTTACTCTGCTCGTCCATCTAAACTGCCTTTTACCTGGGTACTTCTGGGGAGTGGCAAGCTTCATGTGCAATGGGAAAGACAGATGCCAGGATTCAGTACAAACACTGGGGCTGGCGTCAAGTGGGTTTCTAAGCTCTGCAGTTGCACTCAGGCCACCCTCAGAAGGAGGGTGAAGGTAACACGGGTGAGCCTCCGAGAGCAGAAAGGATGGTGGCCTTCCAAGGCAGAAGCTGCCATCGTGACACTCCACCCAGCCTGGCAGGATTCGGGCTGGGGGGCGGTGATGGGGAAGGAGGCGGATGTGGGCCAGAGGAGAGACCATGTCTGTGAGTGGAGACTTCAAAGGCAGAGGCAGAGACAGAGGCCACTTACGTGGAGAGAATTTCAGAGGGAAGGTCAGTGATGTAAGAAGGGATCTTCCGCCCGGTTAGGAACTGTGCCACTTCGTTGCTGAAGGTGTTACAGTTGTTCTCAAAGATGTTGTAGGCCTCACTTCTGTACATTATGAGAAAGGTTTGGGACACAGATATGAGTCAGTAAGCGTGTATATGAAGCTGAGATCAGGCAATAGGAGGGCGACCATAGCTGAATCTCAGGATAGAGAATTCCTTTCCTGCACTCCCAAAGCAGAGCCTGGTTTGCCACTCTGGTTATTTAAAGGGAAGAATGAAATAAAAACATATGGCTCCTCCATTTCAGGAGAACCTTTGCATTCACAAAAGCCGAGCTCCGGGGTTAGAATTTTAACACTTGAAACTGACTCAAGCTTCAGTAAGAGAAAACCTGCTCCAGAGTATTTCATCCCAACCTCTCTACAAACCCTGTTTCTGATTTTCAGGACAAAATACTTGGTTGAGAGCAGCATGTGCTGAAATAGCAGCAGCTGCTTTTAATCAGAAGGAATAAATAGCTCTTCCTTCCCTCAGAGTTTCAGCAGTAGGTGTGCTGGATACAACAGCGGCCTTGGAGGCAGTGCTGAGCTCTTTTTGTGGCACGGTAGCTCCTTTCCCATCCTACTTGTTCAGCAAATACTGGGCCAGACCTTGGGCTGAGTGCTCTGGGGGAAATGACCTGGTGGCTGCCATCTGGGGGCCAATTATCTAGTGGGGGAGACAGACACGACTACCGTCTCCCCTGTTCTCCACTCACCGGAACAGAGATTCCCCAAGGGAGGACAGGTACTCCAGAAAGATTTCTTCTGTGACTTCTGTGCTCCCAACATCAACCACAGAATCTGGGGGCCCAAGCAAAGTCCTTCCCTAAAAGAGCCAACCCAAAGAAAGCCAGTAAGTCACTCCCTGTGCTGAATTTTTTCCCCTGCCATGGAAGACCACAAATGCTCTGCTCCAATAACTTCTAACTTTCAGAGCACTTGGGGCAGAAGACTTATTTCCTCTTTGTGTCAAGGCTACAATAGCCTAGAGGCTCCTGGAGACTGTCCGTGGCCGTGGGCTGACAACATGGCTGAGAAGTCGGGTGTCCGATTTCTGGTGGGGCCCTGGGAAGCTAAGTCTTCTGCAGGTCGGGCTCCTGATACTGTCCACTCCTTCAGTGGATAGACACAGAAACCCAGAACCTGCAGTCTCCCTTTGTTCCCAGCAGGCCTAGTCACGAGGGCCGAGCAGGCCAGCCAGAAATGGCTCACACCTGGCAGCCATCGTTCCATGCCCGTGTTCATCATGGATGCAGCCAGCTTTTCATATGACACACTTGCTCCCCCTGTAACACTGGGAAAACGTGAAGAACTGTGAGAAAGCTAGCAGATATTTCCACGATTCAGTTCCTTTTTGATCTGTGAGGCTAATTTAACAAGGTGATAGGGTTCCCCTGGCAAGGGAGGTACTGGCCCCTGAAAGGCCTACCAAAACCCCTCAGCCATGGGTTAACAGACTGCTGTGCCATCTATGGGGTGGCACAGAGTCGGACACGACTGAAGTGACTTAGCAGTAGCAGACGCAAGGAGAGACTGAGGCCCTGGGGGAACCAGCCGAGGGGAAAGCAACAGGATCAGTGGGGAGGAGAGGGCTGGGAATGGGCTGGGGAGTGAGGGAGCACACTTCAGAGCAGCGATCCTTGAAAAGATCACAAATTCACGCAATAGCTCTTGAGCACCCACTGTGTGCCTGACAAGATTCGAGGGGAAAGCATGGTGAGCAGATTACTGTAGTCAGAGGTGCAAGAGACCAAAAGGTCACTATTTGACCCACTACTCTTCACTCGTATAACAAATATGTTATTGAGAACCTGCCAGGCCCTCGTGCAAGGCACTGGAGGTATGTGGACAAAACAGATGAGATTCTTGTCCATGTGGAGCTTACAGTCTAGTAGTAAAGGCAAACCAATGTATAATTATGAGCTGTGATAAGGGTCTTGTTGGAAAAAGTACAGAATGCCATTAGTACATAAAACAGGGGACCTTCCCAGTCCACAAGGTCAGAGAAGACTTGTCTAAGAAAGTGACAGTGAGCTCACCTGGAGGATGGAGAGAGGTAACCCAGTGAAGGATCAGGGAGGTGGACTGATGTCAGAGGACAGGTTTAAATGTCTAAGGCATTCAAGGAATGAGAAGGGGGGGTCAGGGTGGGGAAGGGCACAACCTGCAAAGGGGCTAACTAGAGAGAGGGAGCGAGCCCAGATCAGATGGGGCCTTGGAGGCTATGCTGAGCTTTCTGGGTTTTATTCTGAGAGCAGTGGGGAGAGTTCTGATCTAAGCAGGGGAATGCCATGATTAGAGCTGGAATTTGCAAAGATTGCTTTGCCATCTGTACAGAGAACTGACTGAGGAGGAGGAGCAGATACGCTGCTGTGGTCCAGGCTAGTAATGAGGGTGACTGGATTAAGGGGAAAATTCCGGAGAAATGAGAAGAGATGAAGAGGGACAGGCTGCTTTGAGATACACTTAAAAGGTGGAACTGCATTGGGCTTAATGAAGGACTTGTTATAGGAGGTGGGGAGCCAGTAGAAGGGAGAAATAAAACATGACATCCCGTTTATGAGTATCAAAATGAATGTTTTTTTTGGTTTTTGCTTGAGTACCTCCTGGGACAACCCTTAGATAGCTCAGACAGGAATTTTCTGGGAAAGGACACGGGATTTGGAGTCAGAGAAACCTGAGTTTAGCACTAGTGCTGCAACCGGCTGGGTCTTTGGGCACCTCACTCTCTCTCTCAGCGCCCTCACCAGCTTCACAGTGACTGAGTTCATACCAGGAAAGAGGCACTGAGGTGGTAATGGTGACAGAAGAGCAATATGGTCTCAGCTTATGAGGCGTGCACGGGGCTCCCTGTGGAGACTCAGCAACGGCCTGTTTCACCATCACACGCCCAACCTGACAGGGGAACCACGAATGCCAGGGGAGCAGAGAGGGGGCAGCTGGCTGGCGGATCTGTGAAGGGTATTCTTGAACTTAGACTTGAGGTCATCATGAAGAAGTACGCCACAGGGCTACCTACACTGGCTAGATGCCAGAACTACGGAGGACAGCAAGGTTCCTGGACTAGGGGAACCCCCAGGAACCTGGGACAGTGGACGGGGTGGGGGCAGACACTCACTGGCGGACAGCTGGAGATGCCGCCACTGCCGAAGAAGAACTCATCCTTGTGCACGACTATGGAGGTGTGCCTGCAACGCAGAGAAGAGGCAGAATGAGCCAGATGGCTTAAAAGTGGTCTGAGGAAAAGCAAACACCACCCTGCTGTAAGAGCAATTTCTGCCTCAGGATATGACTTACAAGGTCAACAGTTTTATAATCCTAACCAAACAAAGGTAAGATAAACATCATAGATCAGTTTCCCAGCATTGGCACTAGTGACATTTGGGGCTGGCTAATCCTTCGTTGTGGGGGCCGGCCTGTGCATTCTAGAAGTTTTAGCAGATCGTGGTCTGTTCCCACTAGATGGCACTAGCATTCCTCATGCCCTCCGTGGTTATAACATGTCTGCAGACGCCACCAATGTTCTCCTGGTGGCAGAAACGTCCCTTGTTGAGAACCACTGCTGTGATCATGTGAGCGAAGGGGAGTCCTGAGAGTCACCCCAACATTAACAAATCAACACTGAAATAAAGCTCTGCAGACCAAGATGTGTTTTCAGACTTTTCATATGAGATCAGGTGCGTTCAGGGTGGTATGGCTATAGATTGTTCCCAGACTTTTCAAACTAACAGTAGTTAACCTGGACCACGTTGAGGGAAAGACCAGATGGTGTTCAGTGTGGACCTATTTCAAGTAAAGGTGCTCATGTCACTTCTTGGTTCCAGTCAAACAAAGCAATGGTCATCTGGTCAACCAAAATGTCAGCAGGCTCTAGGATCCAGTCAGAACTCTGACCTACGCTTTCCTCAGAAATGGAACAGAGCCCAGTCATCGTCCTGTGTCTGACAGACCAATGAGGTTGCGTTTTGAGACCCATGTGGGGTCCTCATGACTTCTATAGTTAGAAAACTTGGCCAGGGGTGGGCATACATCATTCTGCCTTTCCTTAGGACAGGTGAAATATCTGCACCACTGATATTTTTAGCTGGATAATTCTTCATTGTGGAGGGGCGTCCTGTGCATTGCAGGATGTTTACAGCAGCAACCCTGGCCTCCACCCATCCACCCTAAACGTCTCAAGACACTGGTAACTTCTGGCTGGGAACCACTGCATTAGAACATGAAGATTTGTGGCTTAGAGAGCTAAGTTTCAAACTGGAAGCCACAGACTGGAACCTGAAATGCATGATGCTGTTTGGTTTCATAAACCAGCCAATGTAAGGAGCCCCACCCAACTTACCAGATGCCTTCCAGTTGTTTCCCTGCAGAGAAAAAAAAAAGAGAGAGAGATTTAGCCACTTGGGACTAGACTAACTTGGGACTTTTGCCCCCCAGCCAGAGCAAATTCAGATCATCAGAGGAACCCATTATAAACCTCTTGGGGGACCTCTGATAAGGTCCTTAGGTTGTGACGTGATATGTCGTGTTAAATAAGTTGAAAAGTAATCAGAATCCTTAAGCAGAATTCAAGCAGAAACACTGGTTATTGATGTACCCCCCGCCTTTTTTTTTTTATTTGTGCCAAGTCTTAGTTGCAGCATATGGGATCTAGTTCCCTGACCAGGGATAGAATTCGGGGCCGCTGCATTGCGAGTGTGGAGTCTTGGCCACTGGACCACCAGGGAAGTCCGGTGTACCCAATTTTATGTCTGCTTTTCTTTCTCCTTTAGGGTCAATTTAGCTCTATCTTTTTAATTTCTGTCTCATCTACAGAGACAAAGTAAAACAAGAGTATAGAAAAGCTATTATCCACTTCTTCATTGAGCATATGTGAGGTGAAATCCTCTAGAAAATAAGAATGAACTCTGAAGATGCCATCCATTTAACCAGCCAATGCACATGTATTCTGTACATCTATACCTCTATATGTCAGAAGTGATGAGAGATATGGAAATGCAAGTACGAAATGCAAGTGCTGCCTTTAAGGAGTCCAAAGTCAAATGGAGAGACATACGTAACTACCACATAATGCTGAAAGGCTCCTTAATAGAAGTGAACGTAATAAAGGTAAAAAACTACCTTCAGAGCTGCAATTTAACCAGTGAACAAACAGGGAGGGAGTGGACATCTCCGCCAGAGGGAACAGCATATGCAGACACAGAGCTATGAAAAACACTAAGGCAGGGTACAGGGCGCAGTGATGGCGGGAAGAGGACAAGCGGCGGGGGTGCGAGGAGGAGAGAGCAAAGCTGCGCGGAAGGCCGCCCCACACTGCAGGGCATGGCAGCTGCGAGGCAGCACAGGGCCGCGACCAGACCCGGTTTTCAAATAATAACTGTTATCTTCTAAGAGAGAACTATAGGAACAGAAGATGCATTGGAGGGAAGAGAGCTGAGAGAATAGACTGAGGAGGTCTGTGCAGTAAGCCACGGGAGAGGCAGGAGTGCCGAGGATAAGGAGGAAGCACAGTGAAGGACACGAGAGCGCGATCGAACATCACTCATCCACCTCTGGTTATCATTTCAGGGTAACTGTTTACTGAGGGCTAAGCAAAGAGTGCTTGCTTTTGCTTTCAATGCTTCGGTGTTTGCCCTGTGACTTTCTAAAGGATGAAACTAGGCCTTGTACAGAAGGGGAGCTGATATGATTACACTTTTCCCTTTGCCTAACCTGCACTATCTTGCCCCTTCAAGCAAACTTAAAACAGCTAACCTTAGCCAAATTTTCTTTTTTTTGGAAGAGACAAAAGAAACCATGGCTCCTCCATGACAACTATTGATGACTCAGCATAGTGTCATTAAAAGCAGTTAAGAATATGGCATAGGACTTCCCTGCAGTCCAGTGGTCAAGACTCTGCCTTCCAATGCACGAGGTACAAGTTCAATCCCTGGTCAGGGAGCTAAAATCCCACATACTTTGTGGCCAAGAAAACATTAAAAATGCGAATAATATTGTAACAAATTAAAGACTTTTAAAATAGTTCATATCAAAAAAAAAAAAAAAAATGGCGTAAGTTCAGATCTGAGCTTTTCCCTTTGCTAGAGGTGGATCCTGGGCAAGTTTACTCAACCTGATTTGAAGTTTCATCAATACAAAGTTGTTGTAATCAGTAATGATTATTGGTGTAAAGCATCATAGTGTGTGGGACACAGAATTCTGATAAATGGAGATACTGGATATAATTTTTTAAAAAGATCAAAGAAATTCCACTTCAGGGTTGATAGGTAAGATCTAAGAACAGATTTCAGTATCCATCAAATTAGTGTGATATCTTGTATTACATGTAATCATTTTACCCTTTGCAGTTAGTGCTGCGAGGCTAAATGAAATAACAAAGGAAAAGAAAATGTAGCAGAGTTCTTCTGCCTCTAGAGACCAGTCTGCTTTTCACTAGGAGACGGGCTGCTTGACCACAAAGTCACAAATGGGACAGAGGGATTCTGGCCCAGGGTTTTGGGGACTGTAGGGCAGGCTCTGTCTTGATCCAAACTGAGCTGAAATTCCACAGAGATGGATCAGAAACAGAAATGGATGCCAAAAGGAAGTGATAACCCATTTAGGACAGGCACTGAGTTGGATTCTTCATCTCTTCCAGCCGACTCTAGGAGACTAAAAGACCACACTCCTCCTTTCACAGTGTGTAAAGTGGAGAGACTAACGTTGGCCTTTTAAATCGAGCTGGTCTGCTCTTCTGGGCTGACACATAAAAAACAGCTTATTGTCTAAATGGCAGCAATCTGATGTTCATTTCCTTGGAGACATGCAATGATGCATGAAACTGCACAGATAAGGGATCCTGCTTTCTCCTGGGTGATCCTGCTCTCATCTACTTTGGGAAGAACACTATACTTATAAGAAAGGAAGTACAGTGTAGTAAAAAGGACACAGGTTCTGAGAATTCCCTGGTGGTCTGATGGTTAGGACTCTGCGATTTCACTCCCCAGGGCCAGGTTTGGTCCCTCGTTGGGGAACTAGGATCCTGCAAGCTGAATGGTATGGCTAGCATTTTTTTAAAAAGAAGAAAAAAAAGAGAACACAGATTCTAGTGTGGACAGGGCAGGTCTGAATCTTATCAGTTCACTCAGTGAATCAATGTTTACTAAGTGACTATTATACTTCAGGTGATGTTCTTGGCATTAAGGATACATCAGAATGCAAAGGAGACAAAAAAAAAAAAAAAACCCAAAAACCTCCTTCAATGCATTCACAGGGTGGGGAGATAGGACAGTCAATAAATAATACTAATAAACATAATAAACCACAGTAGGCTAACAATAATGAGTGATAAAAATAAGAGCAGGATAAGGGAGACTGGGCATTTCAGGGACAGCCAGGGTGGGCCTATTTGAGAAGGTGACATTTGAGCAAAGGCCTGAAGGAGGCAAGGGAGGGAGCCGTGCAGAGGCAGGACATGCTAGGTGTACCCGAGGGACCTTCAGGAGGCCCGTGTGGCTAGAGCGGGTGAGAGGAGCAAAGCAGGGGGTGGGCAGAAGTAATGGAGAAGCAGGTCACGTAGATCAACTTGGAGAAGCTGAGAACTTTTCTAAGCCTGAGCTGTCCAGCATGGTAGTCGCTGACCACAAGTGGCTTTTAAAATCAAAAGAACAAATTCAGTACTGCGTTTCAAGCACTCTCAACAGCCGCGTGTGGCTAGCAGTTAGCCACGGGCCAGTGCAGGCCTAGAGAGTCTCCATCACTGCAGGAAGCTCTATGGGTTGGCACCGTGGGGACCTTGGTTTTCGATTCTGTTAGGGAACAAAAGGCATAGTACTAGTGTCCAGCTCATAACATTTCCAAGGTCAAGAGATGACCCACAAAAGAGGCCCAGCACAGTGCCTGCCACATAATATGTGCCCCGCAAAAAGAACACCTCTTGTTTCTTTAGGCTTTACAATTTGAAAGTTTTATGGCTGCTCTCACAGCACCTTGGTATAAAAACTGCCTACTTATAGGTCTTTCCCCCTCGTTAGACTACAATGGTCTCAAGGACAAGGGCCTTGCTTATGCACCTTTGTGATTCCAGGGCTGGGCAAAGAACCTGGATCAGAGATATTACACACACAGCTGCGGTGGCTGACACACGGTGCTAATGAGGCCAGAGTTCTTAACCTCAATCTTGGCTGCCCTGGCTTGTTATTCAGATGACTTTGCAACCCTGGCATATTGCACCCGGCTTCTGCCTTCTCAGATGCCCATGCTCAATGACCCAGGAGGACAGGTGGCAGGTCCAGATGCACTGGTTCAAACCCAATCCTACTAAAATAGTGGGTTTTTGGAGGCCTCAGAGACCTTCCTGCCACTTATTTTTACATCTGAAAAATAATGCAAAGTTGTGGGATACAAGTCCTACTTCATTCTCCTTGATATTCTCTGTACTGTTCACTGAACTTATCTGTAAGCTGGACATTATGCATGTGTGCGTGCCAAGTTGCTTCAGTCCTGTCTGACTCTTTGTGATCCTGTGGACTATAGCGTGCCAGGCTCCTCTGTCCATGGGCTTCTCCAGGCTAGAATACTGGGGTGGGACTGCCATGCCCTCTTCCAGGGGATCTTTCCAACCCAGGGATCGAACTCACATCTCCTGTGGCTCCTCCATTGCAGGCAGATTCTGTGCGCTGAGGCACTGGAGAAGCCCCAACCTGGACATTATACTTCCTCTTTATTCAACCACATCAAGGTATGCTTAAGATCCCATCCACCCATAGGATGGTGATAGAATCTATAGAAAAAAAGATCCTCTTATTTATCCTTCTGTCATTTATCAATCCATCTATCAAACACCTAGAACCAACAACTTAAAATGGATTGAGTGGATTCACATCCTTTCTTAAAGTGCTTCATAGTTACCTTTATTCTCACCTCTTTACATAGTGGAGTGGGACAAATATTTTTTAACATCATTTCAAACAGGTAAATAAAAATGCTGATTTGTCCAGTGTAAAGAGGAAAAAAAAAGGGATATGACCATGTACTTGTTAGAGCAGCTCAGGTAAAAATGTAACGTTAGCTGCCCCGTAAATTAACATTAGCTTGTCCTCATGGCACTCTCATGAAGACAAGAACCAGGCTCATGGCCTCCTCTGGGGGTGACCAGCATTGGAAAGTGGGACTGGAGTGATTTTTAAATTTTTCCGTTCAGACTGAGACACAGTAGGTGAGTAGGTGGTGAGGGTTTGAGACGGAATCAGGGCACAAGGCCATTGGGGGCGTGAATTAGGCTCAGTGGCTATAAGCACACTACAGAAAAGCAGACTGGTTTCCCACTAGGACTTCCTCAGCAAGCCACAGAGCGCGTGGGTCAGATGGCTGCATGCCTCTAAGCTTGCTGGCACACCCACGGCATTGATTTGGAAGCCTGTGAGGTATGTACATGAAAACAAATGGAAGCTGTGGCTATTAGCCCTGTTTTTCATCATAAACAACAAAGAATGTAGACTGAGGTCCTGATTATAAGAGTAAAGTCAGTATATAAAAGCCAAAGAGAAAATACTCCATCTACCTCCCTCTCCAATTAAGGTAGTGGAGCTTGTGTGTACAGACATACAAGCTGGCAATGGGACATGCTCACCTTGTATACTGCTGGTGCTAAGTAAATGTCTGCTAATAAGCAAAAAGTGGGTGGCAGGGATGGGACTCCAGGGGCAGGCGGCATTAGCTCATGGGTGTAAACTGAAAGTAGCCCAGGCTCACCTTGGGCTTCTCTAGCAGCTCAGCCGGTAAAGCGTCTGCCTGCAATGCTGGAGACCCGGGTTTAACCCCTGGGTCAGGAAGATCCCCTGGAGAAGGAAATGGCAACCCAATCCAGTATTCTTGCCTGGAGAATTCCTGGGACAGAGGAGCCTGGCGGGCTACAGTCCATGTGGTCGCAAGAGTTGGACATGACTGAGCAATTGAGCACATTAGCTCACCTCCTCAGTGTCTCTCCACAGGGACAAAGAGCTCTTAACTGGCAATGTTTTAATCTGATTTTCCAGATTACCAGCAACGTGAAGGGGTTAACTTAAAAATCTCTAGATGGTGGTTTAGTCACTAAGTCGTGTCTGACTCCATGGACTGTAGCCTGCCAGACCCCTCTGTTCATAGGATTCTCCAGGCAAGAATACTGGAGTGGGTTGCCATTTCCTTCTCCAGGGGATCTTCCCGACCCAGGAACTGAACCCTGGTCTCCTGCATTGCTGGTAGATTCTTTACTGACTGAGCTATGAGGGCTTCCCTGGTGCCTCAGCTGGTAAAGAATGAGGTGCCTACAATGCAGGAGACCTGGGTTCGATTCCTGGGTTGGAAAGATTCCCCTGAAAAAGGAAATGGCAACCTACTCCACTATTCTGGCCAGGAGAATTCCACTGACTGTATAGTCCATGGGGTTGCAAAGAGTCGGACACGATTGAGCAACTTTCACTATTCTCTAGAACCACTAGGTAAATGTTGAATCTATGTGGGAAAAGGTAAAAAGAAACATTTGTGTATCATAAGTGGACCTCTGGACCTATTTTGTAAAAAAAAAAAAAAAGCTTATTAGCAGGGGGCTTGCCCCTCCTTAAGGCAGGGAAAGGTCATCACAAAATCAAAATGCAAAACACTGTTAAAAACTGAGAGGTTTTTAATCCTCAGAAAAGGATAGATTTAAAACTACTTAATACTTTAGCTCTAGGAGCCAGTACAGGATTCTTTCTCAGGATAAAAATAACTAATTTGTGAGTTCTTTTCTTTCAGTACTGAGTGGGTTCCCTCTTAATCATTGCTTGGTGTTATGAGTCAGGCCTTGTACCAATGCTTCGAGGTAGATCTGCAACATCCTGTCACTTACTCAGTTTGTATGATGTTTACTGAATTCCAGGGCTTCCCAGGTAGTGCTAGTGATAAAGAATCTGCCTGCCAATGCAGGAGACAAGAGGGTTCGATCCCCAGGTGGGAAGATCCCCTGGAGAAGGAAATGGCAACCCACTCCAGTATTCTTGCCTGGGAAATCCCATGGACAGAAGAGCCTGGCGGGCTACAGTCCAGAGGGTCACAAAGAGTTGGATACAACTAAAGCGACTTAACACGCAAGCACAATCAGGGATTCTTGTCCCCAGTGGAGCTTCAAGTCCAGGTGTGGCTGAGGGAATGGACACAGATGAGAAAATATGCAATTATAAGATAGAATAAATGCTATTAGAGGAGATCACAGGATGTTATCAGTACTTTATAGAGACACATGACCAAGATTTGAGGGGTAGGGGGATAGGGAAGGCTTCCTGGAGGAAGTAACACTTCAGTTGAGACCTCAAAGATAAGCAGAAGTTATCCAGGCTAAGAGATGGGGAGAGAAAGTATCCCTGGCAGAGAGCACAGCCTTTGAAAAGCCTGGAGGTGAAAAAGAAATGAACAGTTCAGTCCTGTTAGGATGTACAACCATCTTCTCAGACCCTGGGGTTCTGTTAAGACAATTAAGCCATAATGCCTTGAGGATCTACTGGGAGAAATAGTTACTCAGATCTTTTTCCCCAGGGCTTAGTTTTCCGGTAGAACCCAGTTGAGAAAGTCTTAAGTTGAGACTGTTCAGGATGTGGGGACAGGTGAGGGTGGAGAGAAAAGCAGGAGGAGGATCATGAAGGGCCTAGTAAGTCACATTCGTTTTTTCATTTTGTCTTTAAGAAATGGCAGTTATTACTAAATTAACTCATCGGATGGATATAAAACAACACACACAATGAAGAATAAAAATCTAAAACAAAGCACAATAGATGGCATTAAAACATTAAATAAACCCCCTCAGATTTAAATACATTCTGTCTAATCTTTAAGCCTGAGCTTGTCTCAATCATTCCTATAGTCAATATTTCCTGACCACCAGCTCTGAATGACCACTAGGGAACACATAGGGGAGATAGCGTCCCTGCCTTTCAGGAGCTCAAGGTTCTTGCTGAAGTCTTTCTGACATATTCAGCCCACAATGGCCTGTCCCATCTTTCAAGGCCTAAAATAATTGTTTCACCACTCACTTCTTTTTGGCATCTAATCATAATCTCTTTGGGCTGTTATCTAATGTGGCATATGTACATTATTTTTAACTAAACTCCTCAAGGACAGAGTCTATGTGTTTTATTTTGTTACTATTTGTACTATAGAATTAAGCAAGAAATTGAGCAGTGTAAAATCTCAAATATTCATTAGATTGCATTCTGCTGAGAATATATATTTATTATTCCATATACCTAAGTCTTTAAATCTGAGAACAATTTTGAGACAGGCTTGTAAAGAGAAAATAATGTGGTCTTGGAACATGTATATGCACACAAAACTTCAGATTGGAAACCAATCAACAAATACAAGACTCCCTCAGCACAATTAAATAAATACACAAAACTTCACATTTATTTTTACGTACTTTAGCACAAAAAGAGGTCAAGGAATTTAAAGAGCAGCCACAATTATTAAAAGGACAAACTGAAGGACAATCATAATAGTTAATTATCTTAGGCAAATAGTGACCATGGGAAAAAAAGCACAATCAGGCCATCTGCTCGATTAGAAAGGTAAGGATATTTCTGGGATCATGTTCATGGAGAGTGAGAGACTGTGGAACAGGAACAGCTTCATGAGAAGCAATTCTAGAAGACTGAAAAGGGGACAGGGTAAAACTGTGGAGTCCACACTGTTTCAGGGGAGAGCAGAACTACACTGGGCTCTATCTGGTCTAGTCATGACTGTAATAGACTAGATGGGGTCTCATAAGGAGGAACTGTCACAAGAGTACAAGAACTAAATTAAAGAGCCAGGACACCCCACCTTAAAAAACAAGATTAAGAGGGCACTGCTGATGAGGTCACACTAGCTCAGGACAATGAAGGCCAGGAGGGATGGTCATAAATCTGTGATTATGGTTGGCACACACACTGAACTCAGCTATTTTCCTCATCCAGATTTGAAACACCTGGCCAAAAATGCCTTTATAAACTTGAATGAGGTACCTACTTTACATCAATTATAAAGGAACAGATTACACAGGAGAGGCGGTATAGCAAAATAACTGAGAACATGAGCTCTGGAACTCAAGACTGCCTGTGTTCACAACCCAGCTCTGCTACTTACCA
This sequence comes from Cephalophus harveyi, assembly GCA_006410635.1. Lineage (NCBI taxonomy): Eukaryota > Metazoa > Chordata > Mammalia > Artiodactyla > Bovidae > Cephalophus > Cephalophus harveyi. The sequence goes on from SJYT01064098.1 coordinate 422,598, forward strand.
GATGTGACCCAGGGGCAAATTTCTTAATGCCCTTTATCTCAGGAATCTCAACTATAAAAATGGAGGTAATAACAGGACATATCTCACAAAATTGTGGTGAAGAATGTAACACATGAAAATACTCAGGAAACAGAAGGGTCTAGCACATGGCAAGTGGTCAGTAAGTTCTAGCTATTAATATAGAATTCATTTAAAAAAATCAGGAAAAAAACTGATTTTTTAAACATTCAAATATATTAATATTTAGGAATGGGAAATCAATGGATGGCTACTCACGGAATTGGGACGCACTCAACTTTAAGGTTAGTGATGTTTGGATGGGATGAACCAGTAAGGCAATGCCCATTTTCCATGTTTTTAACTCTAGAAAGTAACGATTATCAGCTCTGATAACCCTTTTTTCGTTACTTTTACAAAAGGCAGAGAAGCAATATGAGAAAAGGGGATAGAGAAGAGAGAATTAGATTTGCAGGCAAGGTGGTGTTCTCAGAAATACCACTGCAATCAAAGGTGCCCAACTGATGAAGTTTCAATTTGACTGAGGTCTTCTAGGATTTCACATCTATTAAAAAAGCTTTCAGATGGGATGGGAAGGAGTCCCAGTATTCCACCTTCAGTTAAGGCACTTTCTTCTTCACCCACTGAACTCCACAAAGGTCTTCTTCCAGTGCCAGGTCAGGCTCTTTTTGCCTAAGGGCCTTGGCAGGTTAATTCCCCTTCTGCCTGGAACCCTGTAACTACCTCACCACCCACCTTACGACTACTTCTTCCTTATCCTTAAATTTCCAACTTAAAAGCTACTACTCCTGATTCTCTTATTTAAAATAGGTCTCTATTCCTATTTTTTGTCTCAGCACCTAGTTGGGTTCCTGCACAGCCTAATACTTTTCACAATTTGTAATTATTTCATATGCTTACTTATTTTTACTGTCTTCCCCACTAAACAGCTCCATGATGGCAGAGAACATCTTTATTCATCACATCATCTTCACTTAATCTTAACATTGACTAGCATATAGCAGGCACTCAATATGTTGAATGAATTATGAACCAATGGCCCTAAGGCCCCTTTCAGCTAAAATCAATAACTATTAGATAACAGAACAAAAAATATCCAGTGTAAAGGTGGAGGCTTTTATGGATGGGCCTAGGAAGTATCGAAGTGACACCTCACTATGATCAAGCTAACTAAATGGCTCCATTCCAAGAGGTTTAGTCAGAACTTGACTGATGTAATATACTAGTGACTATCACCTTCCTCAAACAGTGACTCTGTAAGTTTTGCTTTCAGATTTGCCTTACTCATTTTAACAACTGGAGAACTAGGCCCAAACTTCTAAACATGGATTGGCTACTTAAGAATTATCTGAGGAGCTTATTAAAAAGACAGGTTTCTGGACCAAAACTCCAAAAGATTCTTGTTTAGTACTTGTGTAATAAGGCTCTAGAATCCATATGTTTAAAACTTTGTGGGAATTCCCTGGCAGTCCAGTGATTAGGGCTCTGTGCTTTTACTGCGAAGGAAGAGGGGTTCAATCCCTGGTTGCCAAACTAAGATCCCGCAAATCAGCGTGGCCAAAAACAATGCTTATTTTGTAATATATGTACACAATTCAAAAGATACAAAAAAGTTTACAGCAAAATCTCCCTTTCATTTCTGTCTCCCAGTCTCAAGTTGCCCTTTTCATAAGCTACTGTTAGCAATTTTCTTATGTATTTCTCCAGATCATATTTGCCTAAACAACATGTACCCTTTGTTTCAAACACCCACCTGCATATAGAAAGAACTATTTCAGTTTCACTTTTTCTATTCCCATTTAACAATATATGCTGGAAAGGAAGGGATCTGTATTTTTAACAAGCAACCTAGGTGATTTCTGATGGAAAGCCAAACAGGAATCACTCATTGGCCCAGAGTTAGGTTTAAGTTCACTCCACTAATGGGCTTCCCTGATGGCTCCCACGGTAAAGCGTCTGCCCGCAATGCGAGAGGCCTGGGTTCGATTCCTGGGTCAGGAAAGTCCCCTGGAGAAGGAAATGGCAATCCACTCCAGCACTCTTGCCTAGAAACTCTCATGGACTGAGGAGCCTGATAGGCTACAGTCCATGGGGTCGCAAAGAGTCGGACACGACTGAGCGACTTCACTTCACTCCACTAAAACATGTTAGAAACTCAAAGACACACAAACTCAAAGGTAGCCTTGCTTACATGACCTCTCCCCTCTTGTCTCATGGACACGAATTAAAACATTCTCTAATATCTCCACGTAAGTCAAGAAAAACTAGCCATTCACAAGGATGCTCCCAAACTGTTGAGTTTTCAATTCCCATAATGCTTTCCTGCTCAACAGCACCTGAAATCACAAACCCGACTATTCTAGGTTACACAAGACATTTTGGTATTTGGGTTATAAAAGAGGATTGGTCTCCTCTAAACTGGGACTGGTTTTCTCTCCTGGTAGTTAAGTAGTTTAATGGAGCACAACCGAAAATACTTCCTTCACTAATCACTACTGACCCAACAGCATCCAACCCTCCAATTGCTTTCTCACCATGTGGGCAAAAGCAATTAACTTAGAAACTATCGAGAAGACCGCATGAAGTCAGGCCGAACTCGGTGAATTCTCGAGTTCGGAAGCCGGGAGATCCCGACTTTCTTCTCTCTCGGGGCGACAGGCGGACCCCCTGTGCAACACGCTCTAGCCTTCTCTCCCCACCTACCCCAGAGACTGCAGGAAGAGTTTCCCTTTGGCGCGGAGCGAAGGCTCTCCTCCGCAGTGTCCCTTTCACCACGCCGGGCACTGCGCGGAAAGGCATCTCGCCTCCCCTCCGAGGAAGGAGTGTAAGGGGGCTCCACGAGCGTGTCAGGGCACCCACCGGGACACAGCGCCGGCTTATCCCTCCTCCCAGCTGGAGGGGCTCTGAAGGGCTTGGGGAGGGCGTGACTCCTCCCTCCCCTCTCCCGGGATTCAAACGTGATGACTGCAAAGGGGGGCTTAGGGGGCCCCCACCTCAGACGCACACCTTCCCTCCTCGGGCGTTTCTCCATCCTCTGGGCCCTCCCTTGAGTCATGACCCAGGCCTGGCCCCCTCGGCCGGCCGTCCCGGAGCCCTCTTGCCCGGTTCCCGCCCGCTCCCCACAGCCCCCCTCACCCAACATGATGGGGCTGAGCCGCCGGGCCAGGCCCTTGGACAGGTCGTACACGTAGAGCTTCACCGGATAGAGATTCGGCGGCTCCATCGGGACCCGTGGCGGCGGCGGCCACGAAGTCCCTCAGGCACCCGGCAGCGGCTTGGACCTTCCCGTACCCGACGGGGGAGGGAAGTGGAGGGAACGGGAGACCGAGCCCCGGCCCGGCCTGAGGGGCGGGGAGAGGCCACCCTGGGCTGCTCGCGCCCCGGCACCCGCCACCGGCAACGACTACTGTGAGGTGATAGAGCGGAGACGGGCACGGTCCGTGCGAAAGACAGCGCGGGGGCGGGGACGCACTTTCGCGCATGTGCGTAGTGTCCTGACGGACGGCGAGGGGCGGGGTTTGGCGGGCCGGGGCGGGGCTTCGCAGACGGCTTGGTGGTAGTTCGGGTCCGGGAGCGGAAAGCGCCTTGTGGGAGTGGGCGTGTTTGCTAGACAGGAACAGGGCGCGCTGTGCGTGATGACGTAAGCGGAGTTGATTGGGTGCAAGAACACGAGCTTGCGCGTGCGGGGAGCCCCGCCTTCTGCCCAAATTGATCTCTTCCTTGAGTTCAAGGTAGGCGGGAAGGGGCTTTTCTCTGTTGTTTGTTGTTTGCTGGCCAGGGCTGGCTTCATTCTGCTTTGCCTATTCAGTCTTGCTAGTCCCCCGTAGCCTCGCGGTGGGGCGGCGTCAGCCAGAAGTGTGAAGACCCGAGGGGGTGGAGGAGACATCCTCTGATCTCCGTTTCTTCCTTCGGGGAGAAGGCGGCACCTGGCCTTGGAGGGCAGCTTCGTTTGAGACCTCAGTGCGCGTAGCTGGCTGAGGAGTTGGGGAGGATTTGGGGGCGGGATGAGGATAAGTGGGTCTGCTAAGAGACGGAGTACCCTGGACTGGGAATCTCCAGTCCAGATGATGCTGGAGGCGAGACTGGACCATTAGGTCAGGCTACCCAAGCACACACATTAGAGGGGTTATCACGGGCCACCGGCCCTGAATCGTCCATAAGGGATATAGCTCAGGAGAGGCTGCTCCAGAAATGGTCCCCATGCCCGTTTACCTTTGCATCTCAATTACCAAGCTTTCCAGGCAGCAGGATCCAGCATCCACATTTCTCACAAGTAACCTGTAGCCTTTAGGACAGATCTCAGAGGATCCTAGGAGTGGATAACTTTTAGGTTTAAATTTACTTTGTTACTGATCTTTGCTTTCTTTCACCTAGTGAGCAGTAACATGTCAGGGTGGGAGTCTTACTACAAAAATCAGGGTGATGAGGAAGAAGAACAAGAAGAGGGCCTTGAAGCAGGTGGTAAGTGACTTTCATTAACATGTACCATTGTGTGTGTGTGAAAGACTTACCCTTGTTGCCTTCTGGCCCACCCTTCTTTCCCCAGAGAATCTCCAGTACTTTCCTCCCTTTGAACTTTGCAGAGCTGCTCTGAAAGTGAAAATGAAAGTTGCTCAGTCATGTCTGACTCTTTGAGACCACCGTGGACTATACAGTCCATGGAATTCTCCAGGCCAGAATACTGGAGCGGGTAGCCGTTCCCTTCTTCACCATGGATGGTGGATCTTCCCAACCTAGGGATCGAACCCAGGTCTCCCAAATTGCAGGCAGATTCTTGACCAGCTGAGCCACCAAGGAAGCCCTAGGCACTTTTATTCGGGTCCTACTCTATTCTGTGGTACATTCCTAGTCTTAAACTTTTGCTGGGCACTGATAGACTGAGCTCCAATAAATTACACTGAAACATTGGTATTAAGGGTCACCTTAGGTGGCTCAGGTAAGACCGTTCCTCACCCAGGAAAGTAGTTTTTCTCATTCTTGGACCTCAGTGCAAAAACGCTTTCACCCTACAATAACTGCAGCAACCAAAGAGTAAATGTTAGCAACACAGATACAAGAGTCATTCCTTCACCTTAGCCTGGTGTTTTGGGAGTATGTGTTCAGGCAACACAGTAACACATAGGCCAAAGGAAAAGAAACAAGGGTTGCATGTCTTGTTCAGTTAATTAGTTGCGTCCAACTCTTTGGGACCCCATGGACTACAGTACGCCAGGCTCCCCTGTCTTTCATTGTCTCTCAGAGTTTGCTCAGATTCATGTCCACTGGGGCAGTATGCTATCTAACCATCTCATCCTCTGTTGCCCCCTTCTCCTTTTGCCTTCAGTCTTTCCCAGCGTCAGGGTCTTTTCCAGTGAGTTGGCTTTTTGCATCAGGTGGCCAAAGTATTGGAGCTTCAGCATCAGTCCTTCCAATGAATATTCAGGGTTGATTTCTTTTAGGAAATCATGTACTCTACATACTGGTTAATTTAAGTCCTGGGTAGAAAATTTTAAAGTATTTTTATTAAAAGTGAGAAATATAAGAAATATAAAAATGAAAGATCTGTAATCTACATAATCTACCACCCTTACACAGCCATTACTAGCATTTTGGCAGTTAGCATATTTCCTTCCTGTGTCTTTCAGACTATGTATTTCCAAAGTATATATAGTCTGCTTTTGTTTGTATCTGATTTTTATATAATTGTAATCATAGTGCTTATATTTCTTCCTTTTTAATTGATACTTTCAAAATTTATGTTTTTCAAAAAGAATTTTAAACATAACTTTATGTACCTTTTTTTTACTGTACTATAGATATATCTTTCCATGTAACTGCAAAATATAGCCTCTATGACTCATTTTAAATGTGCTGTGATTTTTTTCAGTCTACCTTCCTTTGGACATTTTAGTTTTCAGTTTCTTACTTTAATAAACAACATTGTGGAAATTTTTGCATAGGGTTTTTCCATATCTTATTTTCTTAATATAGATTCCTAAGAAGTAAAATTTATTGGCTCAAGGTAGAATTTTTCTTTAAGGTTCCTGACACGTATTGCTATATTGCTTTAGAAAAGATGGGTAAATAAATTTATTGCATTAGGAAGAAGCATAGTCAAAAGGGAGACAACCAGATATTATATGTCTTTTTATGAAAAACTCAACATCACCTATAATGTAATTATGCCAGAAAATAAGAAATAAAACCAAATCTGATGAAGTCTCTATAGGTCCTTTGTGGAAAAGACCGAACTATGTTAATCTACATCAAAAGAATGTAGTCAAGCAAAATCCAGAAGGTGGAAAACTATATGACATAGTATCTAGGTTCTTTGGCAAATAAATTTTAAGAGACAAAAGACAGAGGGGCTATCCATGGATTAAGAGGCTTTAAAAACAGTTTTGTTTTTTTTTTTTAAAGTCAAAACCAGTGTGTAGGAATGTTGGCTTGGATGATTGAACTATAAAGAAAAATAATGAAAAATGATTACCAAAGTCAGGATGTTGGTTACTCTTGGGAGGAAGGTGGGTGTTAAAATTGGAAGGGGAACTGGAGAGGGCTTCAGGGGTGACTGGCAAGATTCAATTTCCTGATGTGGTGTTGATTTTAAGAATGCTCGCCTTCTTTTTTTTTGGTTGCACTGCGTGAGCATGGCTTGCCAAATCTTAGTTCTCTGGCCAGGGATTGAACCCGTGTCCTCAGCAGTGAAAGCATGGAGTCCTAACCACTGGACCACAAAGGAATTCCCTAGGGGTGTTCCTCTTATAATAATTCATCAGGTTATAGTTGTGCTTAATGGGCTTTTTTCTATTTGTTGTATATGAATAATAAACATGATAAATGTGAAACAACTGCAATTATTTCCTTCAAATTTTTTTCCCCCCATAGGAGATTATTCATATTCAGGAAGAGATAGTTTGATTTTCTTGGTTGATGCTTCCAGGGCCATGTTTGAATCTCAGGATGAAGATGAGTTGACTCCTTTTGACATGAGCATCCAGGTGAGACTACCGTTTCATTTAATTAAACAAACAAAAAAGTAGTAACACCCCTTTGAAAAGTGTGGACTCTTAGAAAAGTTTGTTTGGATTGATAAATGGTGGTTAGCCTCCGAGGCTGGCTGCCTATCCTTGCAGCTGAGAATGAGTAGCAGGACTTGGAGAGCAGGCCCATTTTATTTTGGGTTTGAACTTCTGACCCTGGGAATACATTGCTCCCACCTTCTGTGTTAGCTCTGGTGGTAGAAGTCGGCTCCTCTTTCTCTAGAGATATTTGTGTAAAGGAAGGAAAGAAGTTCCAACAGTTATGCTGTGAGATAAGTCCTTTTGTAAGAAATTATGTGGAAGCTGAGTATTACTTGTGATTGTGGAAGATTATTCCAAGAGGACAAACAGCCTAATTTTTATTTATTAATTTTATTTCGGTTGTGCTGGATCTTCATTGCTGCACGCGGGCTTTCTGTAGCTGCAGCGAGGCGGGGCTGCTCTCTATTTACACTGTAAGGGCTTCTCGTTGCGGTGGCTTCTTGCAGCACATGGGCTCTAGATCATGCAGGCTCAGTAATTTTGGCTCCTGGGCTCTAGAGCCCGGGCTCAGTAGTTATGGTACACTGGCTTAGGTGATCCTCGGGATGTGGGATCTTCCTCCACCAGGAATTGGACTCATGTCACCTGCATTGGTAGGAGGATTCTTTTGTTTGTTGGTTTAATATATATTTATTTATTAGGCTGCGTTGGTCTTAGTTGCAACACTCGAGCTCTCTAGTTGTGCACATGAACTTAGTTGCCCCATGGCAGGTGGGGTCTTAGTTCCCGTACCAGGGACGAAACCCATGTCCTTTGCATTGCAAGGCAAATTCTTAACTACTGGACCACCAGGGAAGTCCCTAGCAGGAGGATTCTTATCCACTGTACCACCAGGGAAGCCCTGGACAACCTAATTTAGAAATGAGCACAAGACTTGAATATACATTCCTCTAAAGATGTTCAAATGTCCAAAAGCACATGAAAAAATGCTAGACATCTAGATGCATTCAGTTCAGTGCAGTTCAGTCGCTCAGTCGTGTTCGACCTTTTGCGACCCCGTGAATTGCAGCACGCCAGGCCTCCCTGTCCATCACCAACTCCTGGAGCTCACTCAGACTCACGTCCATCGAGTCCGTGATGCCATCCAGCCATCTCATCCTCCGTTGTCCCCTTCTCCTCCTGCCCCCAATCCCTCCCAGCATCAGAGTCTTTTTCATTGAGTCAACTCTTGGCATAAGGTGGCCAAAGTACTGGACTTTCAACTTTAGTATCATTCCTTCCAAAGAAATCCCAGGGCTGATCTCCTTCAGAATGGACCGGTTGGATCTCCTTGCAGTCCAAGGGACTCTCAAGAGTCTTCTCCAACACCACAGTTCAAAAGCATCAATTCTTCGGCACTCAGC